>JAOBSW010000434.1:0-64124 GCA_026214975.1 Gentiana macrophylla | reverse complement strand
AAAGTTGTATACCCCGTTTTGAGTAAACTCAAATACAATAATATACAAAAAGATGTAAAGCTTTGTTTAAGATAAACTCTACTATACAATTATATACAAAAAGTTGTAAACCCCGTTTTGAGTAAACTCTACTCTACTAATATATACAAAAAGTTGTTATACCTCCGTTTTGAGTGAACTCTCCACTATAATTATATACAAAGGATTGTAAACCCCCCATTTTGAGTAAACTCTGCTACAATAATATACAAGCAATTTGTGACCCACATGTGTTGGTAGTCATGTACTATACAATTATATACAAAAAGTTGTAAACATCTTTTTTGGGTTTTTGAGTGAACTCTAAAGTAGTTATATACAAAAAGTTGTAAACCCCCGTTTTGAGTAAACTCTAATACAATAATACACAAAAAGATGTGAATCCCGTTTTGAGTAAACTCTACTATACAATTATATACAAAAGTTGTATACCCCGTTTTGAATAAACTATACTCTACAATTATATATACAAAGTTGTATACCTCAATTTAGAGTGAACTCTCACAATACAATTATATACCAAAGTTGTAAATCCTTTTTGAGTAAACTCTGAACAATAATATACAAAAGTTGTAAACTCCCTGTTTTGAGGTAAACTCTACTATACAATTATTCACGAAAGTAAGTAAACCCCCGTTTTGATTAAGCTCTACTATACACTTACATACAAAAAAAGTTGTAAACCCCGTTTTGAATAAACTCTAATGCAATAATATTCAAAAGATGTAAACCCCGTTTTTGAGTAAACTCACTATACAATTATATACAAAGAAGTTGTAAACCTCAGTTTGAGTGTAACTCCACTATAATTATATACAAAAAGTTGTTAACCCCGTTTTAGTGAACTCTAATACAATAATATACAAAAGGTTGTAAACCACCGTTTTGAGTAAACTCTACCTATACAATTATATACAAAAGTTGTAAACCCCTCGTTTTGTGTAAACTCTAATATACAATTATATACAAAAGTTGTAAACCTCCGTTGTGAGTGAACTCTACTATAATTATATACAAAAAAAGTTGTTAACCCCATTTTGGGAGTGAACTCTGACTACAATAATATACAATGGGTGGTAAACCACCGTTTTGAGTAAACTCTACTATACAATTATATAAAAAAGTTGTAAACCTCCGTTTTGTGTAAACTCTAATATACAATTATATACATAAAGTTGTAAACCCCCGTTATTAGTGAACTCTACTACACAATTATTTACAAAAAGTTGTAAACGCCCGTTTTGAGTACACTCTACAATACAATTACATACAAAAAGTTATAAACCTCCATTTTGAGTAAAATCTAATACAATAATATTCTAAAAGTTGTATACCCCCGTTTTGAGTAAACTACAATACAATAATATACAAAAAAGATGTAAAGCCCGTTTTGAGTAAACTCTACTATACAATTATATACAAAAGTTGTAAACCCCGTTTTGAGTAAAATCTACTCTGCAATTATATACAAAAGTTGTATACCTCTGTTTTGAGTGAACTCTACTATAATTATATACAAAAAGTTGTAAACCCCCGTTTCGAGTAAACTCTACTACAATAATATACAAAAAGTTGTAAACCCCCGTTTTGAGTAAACTATACTATAAAATTATATACAAAAAGTTGTAAACATCCGTTTTGGGTTTTGAGTGAACTCTACAATAATTATAAACAAAAAGTTTTAAACCCCCATTTTGAGTAAAATCTAATACAATAATATTCCAAAAGTTGTAAACCCCCATTTTGAGTAAACTCTAATACAATAATATACAAAAAGATGTAAAGCCCGTTTTGAGTAAACTCTACTATACAATTATATACAAAAACTTGTATACCCCCGTTTTGAGTGAACTCTACAAAACAATTATATACAAAAAGTTGTGAACCCCCGTTTTTAGTAAACTCTACTACAATAATATACAAAAAGTTGTAAATCCCCGTTTTGAGTAAACTGAACTATACAATTATTTACAGAAAGTTGTAAACCCCCGTTTTGATTAAACTCCAATTACAAACAAAAAGATGTAAACCCCCGTTTTGAGTAAACTCTAATACAATAATATTCAAAAAGATGTAAACCCCCGTTTTGAGTAAACTGTACAATACAATTATATACAAAAAGTTGTAAACCTCCGTTTTGAGTGAACTCTACTATAATTATATACAAAAAGTATTTAACCCCCGTTTTGAGTGAACTCTAATAAAATAATATTCAAAAGGTCATAAACCACCGTTTTGAGTAAACTCTACTATACAATTATATACAAAAAGTTGTAAACCCCCTTTTGTGTAAACTCTAATATACAATTATATACAAAAGTAGTAAACCTTCGTTTAGAGTGAACTCTACAATAATTATATACAAAAGTTGTAAACACCCGTTTTGAGTAACTCTAATACAATAATATACAAAAATTTGTACACCCCCGTTTTGAGTAAACTCTACTATTCTATTATACACAGAAAGTTGTAAACCTACGTTTTGTGTAATCTCTACTATACAATTATATACAAAAAGTTGTAAACCCCCGTTTTGTGTAAACTCTAATATACAATTATATACAAAAAGTTGTAAACCTCCGTTTAGAGTGAACTCTACTATAATAATATACAAAAAGTTGTAAACCCCCGTTTTGAGTAAACTCTAATACAATAATATACAAAACGTTGTACACCCCCGTTTTGAGTAAACTCTACTATACAATTATATACATAAAGTTGTAAACCCCCGTTTTGAGTAAAATCTACAATACAATTACATACAAAAAGTTGTAAACCCCTATTTTGAGTAAACTCTAATACAATAATATAAAAAAGTTGTAAACCCCCGTTTTTAGTGAACTCTCTATTATACAATTATTTACAAAATGTTGTAAACCCCCGTTTTGAGTACACTGTACAATACAATTACATACAAAAAGTTATAAACCCCCATTTTGAGTAAAATATAATACAATAATTTTCAAAAAGTTGTAAACCACCGTTTTGAGTAAACTCTGTTTGAGTAAAAAGTTGTATACCTCTGTTTTTAGTGAACTCAACTATAATTATATACAAAAAGTTGTAAACCCCCATTTTGAGTAAACTCGACTACAATAATATACAAAAAGTTGTAAACACCCGTTTTGAGTAAACTATACTATACAATTATATACAAAAAGTTGTAAACATCCGATTTGGGTTTTGAGTGAAATCTACAATAATTATATACAAAAAGTTGTAATCCCCCGTTTTGAGTAAAATCTAATACAATAATATTCCAAAAGTTGTAAACCCCGTTTTGAGTAAACTCTAATACAATAATATACAAAAAGATGTAAAGCCCGTTTTGAGTAAACTCTACTATACAATTATATACAAAAAAGTTGTATACCCCCGTTTTGAGTAAACTATACTCTACAATTATATATAAAAAGTTGTATATCTCCGTTTTGAGTGAACTCTACAATACAATTATATACAAAAAGTTGTAAAACCCTGTTTTGAGTAAACTCTAATACAATAATATACAAAAAGTTGTAAACCCCCGTTTTGAGTAAACTCTACTATACAAACATATACAAAAAGTTATAAACATCTGTTTTGCGTTTTGAGTGAACTCTACTATAACAATATACAAAAAGCTATAAACCCCCGTTTAGAGTAAAATCTAATACAATAATATTCAAAAAGTTGTAAACCCCTGTTTTGAGTAAACTCTAATACAATAAAATACCAAAAGATGTAAACCCCCATTTTGAGTAAACTCTACTATACAATTATATACAAAAAGTTGTAGACCTCTGTTTTGAGTCAACTCTACTATAATTATATGCAAAAAGTTGTTAACCCCCGTTTTGAGTGAACTCTAATACAATAATATACAAAAAGTTGTTAACCTCCATTTTGAGTAAACTCTACTATACAATTCTATACATAAAGTTGTAAACCCCCATTTTGAGTAAACTCTACTATACAATTATATACAAAAAGTTGTAAACATCCGTTTTGGGTTTTGAGTGAACTCTACAATAATTATACACAAAAAGTTGTAAACCCCCGTTTTGAGTAAAATCTAATACAATCATATTCCAAAAGTTGTAAACCCCCGTTTTGAGTAATCTCTAATACAATAATATACAAAAAGATGTAAAGCCCGTTTTGAGTAAACTCTACTAAACAATTATATACAAAAAGTTGTATACCCCCGTTTTGAGTGAACTCTACAATAGAATTATATAAAAAAGTTGTGAACCCCATTTTGATAAACTCAATACAATAATATACAAAGAAGTTGTATACCCCCGTTTGAGTAAACTCAACTATACAATTATTTACGAGAAAGTTGTAAACCCCCGTTTTGATTAAACACTACAATACAATTACATTACAAAAGATGTAAACCCCGTTTTGAGTAAACTCTAATACAATAATATTCAAAAAGATGTAAACCGTTGTTTTGAGTAAACTCTACTATACAATTATATACAAAAAGTTGTGAACCTCCGTTTTGAGTGAACTCTACTATAATTATATACAAAATGTTGTTAACCCCCTTTTTGAGTGAACTCTAATACAATAATATGCAAAAGTTTATAAACCACCGTTTTGAGTAAAATCTACTATACAATTATATACAAAAAGTTGTAAACCCCCTTTTGTGTAAACTCTAATATACAATTATATACAAAAAGTAGTAAACCTTCGTTTAGAGTGAACTCTACTATAATTATATACAAAAATTTGTAAACACCCGTTTTGAGTTAACTCTAATACAATAATATACAAAAAGTTGTACACACCCTGTTTGAGTAAACTCTACTATTCTATTATACACATAACGTTGTAAACCTACGTTTTGACTGAACTCTACTATAATTATATACTAAAAGTTGTTAGCCCCCGTTTTGAATAAACTCTAATACAGTAAAATACAAAAAGTTGTAAACCCCCGTTTTGAGTAAACTCTACTATACAATAATATACAATAAATTGTAAACCTCCGTTTTGAGTGAACTCTACTATAATTATATACAAAAAGTTGTTAACCCCCGTTTTGAGTAAACTCTAATACAATAATATACAAGAAGTTATAAACCCCCGTTTTGTGTAAATTCTACTATACAATTATACACAAAAAGTGGTAAACCTCCGTTTAAGTGAACTCTACTATAATTATATACAAAAAGTTGTTAACCCTCGTTTTGAGTAAACTCTACTATACAATTATATACAAAAAGTTGTAAACCCCCATTTTGAATAAACTCTACTCTACAATTACATACAAAAAGTTGTAAACCTCCGTTTTGAGTGAACTCTACAATACAATTACATACAAAAGCAACCCCGTAAACTTAATACAATAATATACAAAAGTTGTAAACCCACATTTTGAGTAAACTACTCTACTATACAATTATTTACAAAAGTTGTAAACCCCGTTTTGAGTAAACTCTACTATACAATTATATACAAAAAGTTGTAAACCCTCCGTTTAGTCAACTACTATAATTATAAACAAAAAGTTGTTAACCCCGATTTGAGTGAAATCAAATAATATACAAAGGTTGTAAACCACCGCTTTGAGTAAACTCTACTATACAATTATATACAAAAAGTTGTAAACCCCCGTTTTGTGTAAACTCTAATATACAATTATATACAAGAAGTTGTAAACCTCCGTTGTGAGTGAACTCTACTATAATTATATACAAAAGTTGTTAACCCGTTTTGAGTGAACTCTACTACAATAATATACAAAAGGTGGTAAACCACAGCTTTGAATAAACTTTACTATACAATTATATACAAAAACTTGTAAACCCCCGTTTTGTGTAAACTCTAATATACAATTATATACAAAAAGTTATAAACCCTGCTTTTAGTGAACTCTAATACACAATTATTTACAAAAAGTTGTAAACCCCGTTCGAGTACACACAATACAATTACATACAAAAAGTTATAAACCACATTTTTTGAGTAAAATCTAATACAATAATATTCAAAAAGTTATAAACCCCCATTTTGAGTAAACTCAAATACAATAATATACAAATAGATGTAAAGCCCGTTTTGAGTAAACTCTACTATACAATTACATACAAAAAGTTGTAAACCCCCGTTTTGAGTAAACTCTACTCTACAATTATATACAAAAAGTTGTATACCTCTGTTTTGAGTGAACTCTACTATAATTATATACAAAAAGTTGTAAACCCCCATTTTGAGTAAACTCTACTACAATAATATACAAAAAGTTGTAAACCCCCGTTTCGAGTAAACTATACAATACAATTATATACAAAAAGTTGTAAACATCTTTTTTGGGTTTTGAGTGAACTCTACAATAATTATATACAAAAAGTTGTAAACCCCCGTTTTGAGTAAAATCTAATACAATTAAATTCTAAAAGTTGTAAACCCCCGTTTTGAGTAAACTCTAAAACAATAATACACAAAATGATGTAAAGCCCGTTTTGAGTAAACTCTACTACACAATTATATACAAAAAGTTGTATACCTCCGTTTTGAATAAACTATACTCTACAATTATATACAAAAAGTTGTATACCTCCATTTTGAGTGAACTCAAAAATAGAATTATATACCAAAAGTTGTAAACCCCCATTTTGAGTAAACTCTAATACAATATTACACAAAAAGTTGTAAACCCCCGTTTTGAGTAAAGTCTACTATACAATTATTCACAGAAAGTTGTAAACCCCCGTTTTGATTAAACTCTACAATACAATTACATAAAAAAAGTTGTAAACCCCCGTTTTAAGTAAACTCTAATGCAATAATATTCAAAAGATGTAAACCCCCTGCTTTTGAGTAAACTCTACTATACAATTATATACAAAAGTTGTAAACCTCCGTTTGAGTGAACTCTACTATAATTATAAACAAAAAGTTGTTAACCCCGTTTTTGAGTGAAATACAATAATATACAAGGTTGTAAACCACCATTTTGAGTAAACTCTACTATAAAATTAAATACAAAAGTTGTAAACCCCTGCTTTGTGTGTAACTCCTAATATACAATTATATACAAAAAGTTGTAAACCTCCGTTGTGAGTGAACTCTACTATAATTATATACAAAAAAATGTTAACTCCCTATTTTGAGTGAACTCTAATACAATAATATACAATAGGTGGTAAACCACCGTTTGAGTAAACTTTACTATAAAATTATATACAAAAAGTTGAAAAGCCCGTTTTGTGTAAACTCTAATATACAATTATATACAAAAGTTTAGTAAACCCCGTTTTTAGTGAACTCTACTACAAATAATTTACAAAAGTTAGTAAACCCCCGCTTTTGAGTACACTCTGCATTACAATTACATACAAAAAGTTATAAACCCCATTTTGAGTAAAATCTAATACAATAATATTCAAAAGTTGTATACCCTCGCTTTGAGTAAACTCTAATACAATAATATACAAAAGATGTAAAGCCCATTTTGAGTAAAACAAGATTCTATACAATTATATACAGTTGTAAACCCTCATTTTGATGAAACTCTACTCTAAAATTATATACAAAAAGTTGTATACCTCTGTTTTGAGTGAACTTTACTATACAATTATATACAAAAAGTTGTAAACCCCGTTTAGAGTAAACTCTACTTTACAATAATATACAAAATTTGTAAACCCCGTTTTGAGTAAACTATACTATACACAATATACAAAAAGTTGTAAACATCCGTTTTGGGTTTGAGTTAACTCTACCTGTAATTATATACAAAAAGTTGTAAACCCCGTTTTGAAGTAAAATCTAATACAATCATATTCCAAAAGTTGTAAACCCCCGTTTTGAGTAAACTCTAATACAATAATATACAAAAATTTGTAAAGCCTGTTTGAGTAAACTCTACTAAACAATTATATACAAAAAGTTGTATACCCCCGTTTTGAGTGAACTCTACAATACAATTATATACAAAAATTTGTGAACCCCCATTTTGAGTAAACTCTAATACAATAATATACAAAAGTTGTAAACCACCGCTTTTGAGTAAACTCAACTATACAATTATTTACAGAAATTTGTAAACCCGCTTTGATTAAACTCTACAATACAATTACGTACAAAAAGATGTAAACCCCCGTTTTGAGTAAGCTCTAATACAATAATATTCAAAAAGATGTAAACCCCCGTTTTGAGTAAACTCTACTATACAATTATATACAAAAAGTTGTAAACCTCCGTTTTGAGTGAACTCTACTATAATTATATACAAAAAGTTGCTAACCCCCGTTTTGAGTGAACTCTAATACCATAATATGCAAAAGTTTATAACCACCGTTTTGAGTAAAATCTACTATACAATTATATACAAAAAGTTGTAAACCCCCTTTTGTGTAAACTCTAATATACAATTATATACAAAAAGTAGTAAACCTTCGTTTAAGAGTGAACTCTACTATAATTATATACAAAAGTTGTAAACACCCGCTTTGAGTAAACTCTAATACACAATAATATACAAAAGTTGTACACTCCCATTTTGAGTAAACTCTACTATTCAATTATACACATAAAGTTGTAAACCTACGTTTTGAGTGAACTCTACTATAATTATATACAAAAAGTTGTTAGCCCCCGTTTTGAGTAAACTCTAATACAATAAAATACAAAAAGTTGTAAAAACCCCGTTTTGAGTAAACTCTAATAAAATAATATACAAAAAGTTGTAAACCCCCGTTTTGAGTAAACTCGACTATACAATTATTCACAGAAAGTTGTAAACCCCCCGTTTTGATTAACTCTACAATACAATTACATACAAAAAGTTGTAAACCCCCATTTTGAGTAAACTATAATTCAATAATATTCAAAAAGATGTAAACCCCCGATTTGAGTAAACTCTATTATACAATAATATACAATAAGTTGTAAACCTCCGTTTTGAGTGAACTCTAGTATAATTATATACAAAAAGTTGTTAACCCCCGTTTTGAGTAAACTCTAATACAATAATATTCAAAAAGATGTAAACCACCGTTTTGAGTAAACTCTACTATACAATTATATACAGAAAGTTGTAAACCTTCGTTTTGAGTCAACTATACTATAATTATATACAAAAAGCTTTTAACCCCCGTTTTGAGTGAACTCTAATACAATAATATACAAAAGTCGTAAACCCCCGTTTTGTGTACACTCTACAATACAATTACATACAAAAAGTTATAAACCCCCTTTTTGATTAATTCTAATACAATAATATTCAAAAAGTTGTAAACCCCATTTTGAGTAAACTCAAATACAATAATATACAAATAGATGTAAAGCCCGTTTTGAGTAAACTCTACTATACAATTATATACAAAAAGTTGTAAACCCCGTTTTGAGTAAACTCTACTCTACAATTATATACAAAAAGTTGTATACCTCCGTTTTGAGTGAACTCTACTATAATTATATACAAAAAGTTGTAAACCTCCATTTAGAGTAAACTCTACTACAATAATATACAAAAGTTGCGAAACCCCCATTTGAGTAAACTATACTATACAATTATATACAAAAAGTTGTAAACATCTTTTTTAGGTTTGAGTGAACTCTACAATAATTATATACAAAAGTTGTAAACCCCGTTTTGAGTAAAATCTAATACAATAATATTCCAAAGTTGTAAACCCCGTTTTAAGTAAATTCTAATACAATAATACACAAAAGATGTAAAGCCCGCTTTGAGTAAACTCTCTTCTATACAATTATATACAAAAAGTTGTATACCCCGTTTTGAATAAACTATACTCTACAATTATATTCAAAAAAGTTGTATACCTCTATTTACGAGTGAACTCTACAATAGAATTATATACCAATAAATTGTAAACCCCCAATTTTGAGTAAACTCTAATACAATAATATACAAAAAGTTGTAAACTCCCGTTTTGAGTAAACTCGACTATACAATTATTCACGAGAAAGTTGTAAACCCCGCTTTGATTAAACTCTACAATACAATTACATACAAAAAGTTGTAATCCCTCGTTTTGAGGTAAACTCTAATGCAATAATATTCAAAAAAGATGTAAACCCCGCGTTTTGGAAGTAAACTCTACTATACAATTATTTACAAAAGTTGTAAACCTCCGCTTTGAGTGAACTCTACTATAATTATAAACAAAAAAGTTGTTAACCCCGTTTTGAGTGAAATACAATAATATACAAAAGGTTGTAAACCACCGCTTTGAGTAAACTCTACTATACAATTATATACAAAAGTTGTAAACCCCGTTTTGTATAAACTCTAATATACAATTATATACAAAAAGTCGTAAACCTCCGCTGTGAGTGAACTCTACTATAATTATATACAAAAAGTTGTTAACTTACATTTCGAGTGAACTCTAATACAATAATATACAATAGGTGGTAAACCACCGTTTTGAGTAAACTCTACTATACAATTATATACAAAAAGTTGTAAACCCCCGTTTTGTGTAAACTCTAATATACAATTATATACAAAAAGTTCTAAACCCCCGTTATCAGTGAACTCTACTACACAATTATTTACAAAAAGTTGGAAACCCCCGTTTTGAGTACACTCTACAATACAATTACATACAAAAAGTTATAAACCCCCATTTGAGTAAAATCTAATACAATAATATTCAAAAAGTTGTATACTCCCGTTTTGAGAAACTCTAAAACAATAATATACAAAAAGATGTAAAGCCCATTTTGAGTAAACTCTACTATACAATTATATATAAAGTTGTAAACCCCCGTTTTGAGTAAACTCTACACTACAATTATATTCAAAAAGTTGTATACCTCTGTTTTGAATGAACTCTACTATAATTATAAACATAAAGTTGTAAACCCCCGTTTCGAGTAAACTCTACTACAATAATATACAAAAAGTTGTAAACCCCCGTTTTGAGTAAACTATATACTATACAATTATATACAAAAAGTTGTAAACATCCGTTTTGGGTTTTGAGTGAACACTACAATAATTATATACTAAAAGTTGTAAACCACCGTTTTGAGTAAAATCTAATACAATAATATTCCAAAAGTTGTAAACCCCCGTTTTGAGTAAACTCTAATACAATAATATACAAAAATATGTAAAGCCCGTTTTGAGTAAACTCTACTATACAATTATATACAAAAAGTTGTATACCCCCGTTTTGAGTGAACAGACAATACAATTATATACAAAAAGTTGTGAACCCCCGTTTTGAGTAAACTTTAATACAATAATATACAAAAAGTTGTAAACCCCCGTTTTGAGTAAACTCAACTATACAATTATTTACAGAAAGTTGTAAACCCCCGTTTTGATTAAACTCTACAATACAATTACATAAAAAAGATGTAAACCCCCGTTTTGAGTAAACTCTAATACAATAATATTCAAAAAGATGTAAACCCCCGTTTTGAGTAAACTCTACCATACAATTATATACAAAAATTGTAAACCTCCGTTTTGAGTGAACTCTACTATAATTATATTCAAAAAGTTATTAACCCCCGTTTTGAGTGAACTTTAATACAATAATATTCAAAAGTTTAT
Organism: Gentiana macrophylla; assembly: GCA_026214975.1. Taxonomy (NCBI): domain Eukaryota; kingdom Viridiplantae; phylum Streptophyta; class Magnoliopsida; order Gentianales; family Gentianaceae; genus Gentiana; species Gentiana macrophylla. The sequence continues at coordinate 52,552 of JAOBSW010000434.1, read as the reverse complement.
AAACCACCGTTTTGAGTAAACTCTACTATACAATTATATACAAAAAGTTGTAAACCCCCTTTTGTGTAAACTCTAATATACAATTATATACAAAAAGTAGTAAACCTTCGTTTAGAGTGAACTCTACTATAATTATATACTAAAAGTTGTAAACACCCGTTTTGAGTAAACTCTAATACAATAATATACAAAAAGTTGTACACCCCCGTTTTGAGTAAACTCTACTATTCAATTATACACATAAAGTTGTAAACCTACGTTTTGAGTGAACTCTACTATAATTATATACAAAAAGTTGTTAGCCCCCGTTTTGAGTAAACTATAATACAATAAAATACAAAAAGTTGTAAAAACCCCGTTTTGAGTAAACTATACTATACAATAATATACAATAAGTTGTAAACCTCCGTTTTGAGTGAACTCTAATATAATTATATACAAAAAGTTGTTAACCCCCCTTTTGAGTAAACTCTAACACAATAGTATACAAGAAGTTGTAAAACCCCGTTTTGTGTAAACTCTACAATACAATTACATCCAAAAAGTTGTAAACCCCCGTTTTAAGTGAACTATACTATAATTATATACAAAAAGTTGTTAACCCTCATTTTGAATGAACTCTAATACAATAAAATGCAAAAATTTGTAAACCCCCGTTTTGAGTAAACTCTACTATAAAATTATATACAAAAAGTTGTAAACCCCCGTTTTGAGTAAACTCTACTCTACAATTGTATACAAAAAGTTGTATACCTCCATTTTGAGTGAACTCTACAATACAATTAGATACAAAAAGTTGTAAACCCCCGTTTTGAGTAAACTCAAATACAATAATATACAAAAAGTTGTAAACCCCCTTTTTGAGTAAACTCTACTATACAATTATTTACAAAAAGTTGTAAACCCCCGTTTTGAGTAAACTCTACAATACAATTACATACAAAAAGTTGTAAGCCCCCGTTTTGAGTAAACACTAATACAATAATATACAAAAAGTTGTAAACCCCGGTTTTGAGGAAACTCTACTATACAATTATATACAAAGAGTTGTAAACCCTCATTTTGAGTAAACTCTACTATACAAATATATACAAAAGTTGTAAACATCCATTTTATGTTTTGAGTGACCTATGCTATAATTATATACAAAAAGTTATAAACCCCCGTTTTGAGTAAAATCTAATACAATATAAATCAAAAATTTGTAAACCCCAGTTTTGAATAAACTCTAATACAATAATATACAAAAAGATGTAAACCCCCGTTTTGAGTATACTCTACTATACAATTATATACAAAAAGTTGTATACCTCCGTTTTGAGTGAACTCTATTATAATTATATACAAAAAGTTGTTAACCCCCGTTTTGAGTGAGCTCTAATACAATAATATACAAAAGGTTGTAAACCACCGTTTTGTGTAAACTCTACTATACAATTATATACAAAAAGTTGTAAACCCCCGTTTTGTGTAAACTCTAACATACAATTATATACAAAAAGTTGTAAACCTCCGTTTAGAGTGAACACTACTATAATTATATACAAAAAGTTGTAAACCCCCGTTTTGAGTAAACTCTAATACAATAATATACAAAATGTTGTACACCCCCGTTTTAAGTAAACTCTACTATACAATTATATACATAAAGTTGTAAACCTACATTTTGAGTGAACTCTACTATAATTATATTCAAAAAGTTGTTAACCCCCGTTTTGACTAAACTCTAATACAATAATAGACAAAAAGTTGTAAACCCCCGTTTTGTGTAATCTCTACTATACAATTATATCCAAAAAGTTGTAAACCTCCGTTTTAAGTGAACTATACTATAATTATATACAAAATGTTGTTAACCCTTGTTTTGAGTGAACTCTAATTCAATAAAATACAAAAAGTTGTAAACCCCCGTTTTGAGTAAACTCTACTATACAATTATATACAAAAAGTTGTAAACCCCCGTTTTGAGTAAACTCTACTCTATAATTATATACAAAAAGTTGTATACCTCCGTTTTGAGTGAACTCTAAAATAAAATTACATACAAAAAGTTGTAAACCCCCGTTTTGAGTAAACTCTAATACAATAATATACAAAAAGTTGTAAACCCCTGTTTTGAGTAAACTCTACTATGCAATTGTTTACAAAAAGTTGTAAACCCCCGTATTGAGTAAACTCTACAATACAATTACATACAAAAACTTGTAAACCCCTGTTTTGAGTAGACTCTAATACAATAATATACAAAAAGTTGTAAACCCCTCTTTTGAGTAAACTCTACTACACAATTATATACAAAAAGTTGTAAACCCCCGTTTTGAGTAAACTCTACTATACAAATATATACAAAAAGTTGTAAACATCCGTTTTACGTTTTGAGTGAACTATGCTGTAATTATATACAAAAAGTTATAAACCCCTGTTTTGAGTAAAATCTAATACAATATTAATCAAAAAGTTGTAAACCCTAGTTTTGAGTAAACTCTAATACAATAATATACAAAAAGATGTAAACCCCTGTTTTGAGTATACTCTACTATACTATTATATACAAAAAGTTGTAAACCTCCGTTGTGAGTGAACTCTACTATAATTATATACAAAAAGTTGTTAACCCCCATTTTGAGTGAACTCTAATACAATAATATACAATAGGTTGTTAACCACCATGTGTGATTCTCTTGGATTGGAGGATCGCCCATTTGAGAACTTATCAGCGTAACCGAGCATTACGTTGTGGCGTTCCAACCGTAGTCTTAGATTAAGTTACGGATCATAGCTCTCATTGATTGTGATTCAGTTTCTTCCTGGGCAAAACAAAGGCTTTGATTCGTAAGGATCACATCAAAAACGGAGGCCAGATTGGCCTTGTCCAAGGAATCAAAAATCACACAGTTAAGTACTCTATGGGTACGAAAAAAAGTATGAAAAAAAACATTTATAATTCTCTTTGAAGTACTGATGTGATATCGACCAGAACATAAATAAGGCACGCCGGCGCAAACGTCAAGCAAAACGGAGGCCGTAATGGCCTTGCACAAGGGAATAAAAATCGCCGCCAAGTTCGGCTCATGGCAGTGAAAAAAAAGCGTTGTAATTTTCTTTGAAGTACGATGTCATATCGACCAAAACAAGAAATAAGGCACGCCGCGGTATAAGCGGCAAGCAAAGCGGAGGCGAGAATGGCCTTGTACAAAGTATCAAAATCACACCTTCGGCACTCTGTGGGTACAAAAAAGTACCTAAAAAAACGCGTTGTAATTCTCTTTGAAGTATTGAAAGCGTGATATCGACCAGAACGATAAATAAGGCATGCCGGCACAAACGGGCGGCAAGCAAAGCGGAGGCCGAGATGGCCTTGTACAAGAATCAAAATTCACAATCCCGTTAAGTACTCTATCTATGGGTACAAAAAGTTCGGAAAAAAGCGTTTGTAATTCTCTTTGAAGTAATCGATGTTATATCGACGAACGATAAATAAGGCCGCGCCGGCGCAAGCGGCAAGCAAGGCGGAGGCGAATCACACCATTAAATACTCTATGGGTACAAAAATAAGTCAATGAAAAACGTTTGTAATTACGATGCGATCCTATAATATTATCTTATGTTTTATTAATTTATATAACATAAAAATAAGGTATACAAATACAAGGAGGTTGGCGCCTTTTTGAAGATGAAAGGTTTAATATTAATTATTAGAAATAATGGCAAAAGATGAAAGGTTTATATCTTATATTAATTATTGTAACCTTTCATTTTCCAAAATTAAATGTAATTTATTTTATGCTTTGCTAATTACCAAGATGCTTGGTATTTTAAATTTCATATATATATCATTTGCTTATAATTCGATGAAAAAGGAGACAACTTTTAAGTGATAATTATCTATTATATAAGAATTTTTAGTGATTGAAAATTTGTGAGTTATTCATGTTACCTTGCTGATTAGGTAAGTGATAACTTGAGAATCTATCAAAGGTTTGAGCAACCTTTGTTGTGACGTTCTCAACTTGGTGATTCTGAGGTGTTGATTCCAAGGAAAAGCTAAGCTTTGCTCATGTTCTTCGTTCCTTCATTGATTTCCTCAATCTAGATCCAAAATCTAGTTATCATTTGGTATCAGGGACTAGGGATTGAGGTATCAAATATCCATTTGTTTGTGATCAAGCTGCCTACGTATCCAATATGTGAATTGGAATCAAGTCTCCGTAGTTCCTCAGGGAATGTTTATATATAGGGGCTTAGGCCCTAGGGTTTAAGGTGGCGTGCCTGTAGCTAACATTGATTGACGTATTCCCTAAGGAAGAAGATTATGATTGAGTGATCTCCACGATTGTAGGAGATAAATATGGTATTTAAATATTAGTATTAAATGATAAGGATTCGAGCCTGTATTATTTAGGATTCTGTAGTATTTATCTAGTCTTTATTGGACAAACGGGGTACAAGAGTAAAGGCGGACTCTGTCAAGGATACACCGGGGTGGCGGATCGGCGCGCCTACTCCGAACTATTATCCCGGAATCATGAGCAGGCTAAGACTTGAACCGATCTATGAGATCGGGCAGGGGGCATACCATCGACAACCATGAGTTCAGCCTCGTATCCATCCGGACAGAAGTGGAACCGACCCGGACCCGCCAGGATCGGCCAGCTAAGAATCAGTGGTAAGAACGGATAGGCGAGCCCCCTGGGCTCGCTAATAGGTGGTTAGAAATGGTTTGCCTTCCTTGGTCGAGTGCTGAGTCACCAAAGAAGCGCCACGTGTACCAGTCCATTTTTTGGCAGCGTCAGAAGCCCCAAGATCCAGCCGACCCCGGTCGGGTCGATTCGGATCTGTCCAGGTGATGGATCGGCACGAGAGTTTTAGCCTAGGGAGTTTGGAGTTAATTAGGGAATGCCAGGTGGCCAAGCTAGTTAATGACGCAGTTATAATTATTCCGAGAAACGAGGCACCGCTGCCCACTAATACCAATCGAGGCCGTTTTTCGAGATAAGGAGGGTTATAAACCTGTCATATCAATCGTTTCGTAACTGCATTGAGTATTAAACAGACGATTTGCTGCCGGTTGCCATTCGCCATCTTCTATTTCTGCAATCTGAAACTGCAAGTAAGCATTCCTTCCTCCTTATTCCGATTTTGTAATTCAGTTTCTCTAGGTAAATCTTTATTTTTTCGAAATCAATATCCGTCATGGCCATAGCGGATAGCCGAGATGTAGGCTCAATCCTGAGACAAAAGGATATGGAGGAAATTTGTGAGAAATATGGGATTGATGAAGCTAGGTTCTCTCCCCAGCTGCCGTCGGGGGATCATCAATCGGCTCTGAACCCGCCGGAGGGTTTTTGCTCCGTCCACAGGGAGTATTTTGAGGTGGGGTTGAGGATTGCCCATACGCGCCTGCCTGCCAGGCGGCATCCGACACTATGGACTAGGGATATCTCAGATAGCCCCCAATGGCATTAGAGCCATCATTGGATTTACGATTTGGTGTAGATTATTAAATCTTAGGTTTACTGTGGATAAATTTAGATTTTATTATCATCGGGTAGGGCTAAGAGACCATCCCTACCGATACTATTTTGCCAGAAGGCAGGGGAAGTCTTTTAGTATCCCTATCCTTCCTACTGGTCGAGATTCTTACAAAAGATGGAAGGAGAGGTTTTTCTTTGTGAGGAGCGACTGTCACGACGAGGCGAAAGTGTGGAACACGGGCAGACTGGAGGAGATGGCGCGCCAGGAGAGGCAATGAGTCTTGGGTAGAAGATAATCGGAGGTCGGGTACTCCGTCGAATGGGCGTAATTTGTGCCACAACCTTATCGAGGCGTGCTCGGTTAGGGATGCAGCCCCTGAACCTTACGTGAAGTTTACTAAGGCGAGTATCGGAAAATCATAGGTTTACTTGCATTGTATCTTATATTTGTTAGCATGTCTATGCCCCTTATTTGACTAACTTTCCATTGGTGCGCAGTAAAGCGATTTTGCCGATCTAATGGCAAGGGCGAGAAAGAAGTGGCGACTCATTAAGATGTGCCGACCTGTGGGTTCGAAATACCGATGGAGGATCCGACCACTGGAGGTGTGGATGCTTCGCCTCGATTCCCTACCATTTGAGACGATCGGAGGATGCACTGGAGGTTTCATGAGAGAGGGGTTGGTCCACAAAAATCAACTCGACAAAGCGCCGACCTCTCAAGAGGGTCGGTCTTCAAAGAAAAAAGCAAATCAAAGGCCCACGAGGGAAGTCCGAGGGGTCTTTTGACCAAGAACAAATCAAAGAAAGATGCCCGACTTAGAGCCGGGTAATCCTCGGGTTTGCAAACGGTAGAACCGTATAAATGTCAATTACCTCTTTCTTTTAGTGGTTTGCATTTCGATGGTTCCGATGCCTTGTGTTCGCTTGGTGGTGCGATCGCCAAGAAGTTTTTAGGAGGTTGGGCAAAGCCTCTGCCCGACTGGCTGTGCGGTAATCGGACAAGATTGCGAATCGAGAAAGCCAGGGGATGAGCTTAGGGCATCTATCCGTCCCAAGGACGCAGAATAAAAGCACTCTCAAGCCTGTAGCCTCCAGGCTTAGGAAAGAGTTGAGGGCGGCCGAGAGTGAGCTAGCCGAGGAGAGAAAAGGAGAGAGCAGTGAGATCGGGGACCTCAAGACAAGAGTGGCCAATCCGGGGAGGCTAACTCCACTGCCTCTCGGTGCGCCGAGGCCGTGAGGAGAGTATAAGGCTCGGGTGAGTTTGCCAAGCTCTCAAGGTGTTCGGTCGATTCCCATTCTAACCATGGATATACCTGCAGGGTGGATGAAGCGAGGATCCACCCCCGCACTTGCTCTGGATGCTCTCTCAAGAGGGCTTATTATAAACCAGGGATGGACGCGCCTATATCTTGAACGTGTCAAAAGACTTTCGAGCCGGGGTGGACATAAGTGGATAAGTATGTTCGCCACCAAGTCATAGCTGTCGATCGGCTCCCCACGAAACTCGAGAAGAGTCCTGCTCCTAATTCTTAGTCTATTTTGTTTTTATCTTGAAAAGAAAGTTTATGTACCGTGACTTCTACTCCTGATTAATGGAGAATTTATTTTGTTTCATTTTGGTTTTTGTGGGCAATTTTTTGAATTTTTGAATTGTGGTTATTTAGTTCGGTTGCTTGCTATGGGTATGTTGCCCCCAATGTGTTATTCACTATTGTGTGGTGAATGGCACATTTTCCTCTTCTTACTGAGAGTTGTTAGTCTCATACCTGATTAGAGATAGAGTCCAGAAGGCGAATCTGACTTGATCGTCTAACAAGGGTGAGGGGACTAGAGTTCGGGGAACCGACCTAGGGGATCGCCTAAAAGGTCACGCGGGCGAGAGGATCTAGATCTCGGAGAGCCGATCTAGACTGATTGCCTAAACTAAAAGAAAAAGGGCGAGGTGATCTAGGGCTCGAAGAGTCGATCTAGATCGATCGCCTAAACTAAAGAAAAAGGTAAAGGGTGAGGCGATCTAGGGTTCGAAGAGCCGATCTAGATCGATCGCCTAAACTAAAGAAAAAGGTAAAGGGCGAAGCGATCTAGGGAGCTCAAGAGCCGATCTAGATCGATCGCCAAAACTAAAGAAAAAGGTAAAGGGCGAGGCGATCTAGGGCTCGGAGGAGCCGATCTAGATTGATCGCTAAACTAAAGAAAAGGTAAAGGGCGAGGCGATCTAGGGGCTCAAGAGCCGATCTAGATCGATCGCCTAAACTAAAGCAAAAGGGCGAGGCGATATAGGGCTCGAAGGGCCGATTCAGATCGATCGCCTAAACTAAAGAAAGGTAAAGGCGAGAGGCGATCTAGGGCTCAAGAGCCGATCTAGATCGAGTGGCCTAAACTAAAGAAAAGGTAAAGAGGCGCAGGCGATCTAGGGCTCAGAAGATCCGATCTGCAGATCGATCGCCTAAACTAAAGAAAAGGTAAAGGCGGCGATCTAGTGGCTCAAGAGCCGATCTGTGATCGATCGCCCAAACTAAAGAAAAGGTAAAGGCGAGGCGATCTAGGGGCTCGAAGAGCCCGATCTAGATCGATCGCCTAAACTAAAGAAAAGGTAAAGGGTGAGGCGATCTAGTGGCTCGGAGAGCCGATCAGATCGATCGCCAAACTAAAGAAAAGGTAAAGGCGCAGGCGATCTAGGGCTCGGAGAGCCGATCTAGATCGATCGCCTAAACTAAAGAAAAAGGTAAAGGGCAAGGCGATCTAGGGCTCGAAGATCCGATCTAGATCGATCGCCTAAACTAAAGCAAAAGGGCGAGGCGATCTAGGGCTCGAAGAGCCAATCTAGATCGGTCGCCTAAACTAAAGAAAAAGTTAAAGGGCGAGGCGATCTAGGGCTCGAAGAGCCGATCTAGATCGATCACCTAAACTAAAGAAAAAGGTAAAGGGTGAGGCGATCTAGGGCTCGAGAGCCGATCTAGATCGATCGCCTAAACTAAAGAAAAAGGTAAAGGGCGAGGCGATCTAGGGCTCGGAGAGCCGATCTAGATCGATCGCCCCAAACTAAAGAAAAGGTAAAGGCGGCGATCTAGGGCTCGAAGAGCCAGATCTAGATCGATCCCCAAACTAAAGAAAAGGTAAAGGGGGAGGCGATCTAGGGCTCGAAGAGGCGATCAAGATCGATCGCCTAAACTAAAGAAAAAGGTAAAGGGCGAGGCGATCTAGGGCTCGGAGAGCCGATCTAGATCGATCGCCTAAACTAAAGAAAAAGGTAAATGGCGAGGCGATCTAGGGCTCGAAGAGCCGATCTAGATCGATCGCCTAAACTAAAGCAAAAGGGCGAGGCGATCTTGGGCTCGAAGAGCCGATCTAGATCGATCGCATAAACTAAAGAAAAAGGTAAAGGGTGAGGCGATCTAGGGCTCGAAGAGCCGATCTAGATCGGTCGCCTAAACTAAAGAAAAAGGTAAAGGGCGAGGTGATCTAGGGCTCGAAGAGCCGATCTAGATCGATCGCCTAAACTAAAGAAAAAGGTAAAGGGCGAGGCGATCTAGGGCTCGGAGAGCCGATCTAGATCGATCGCCTAAACTAAAGAAAAAGGTAAAGGGCGAGGCGATCTAGGGCTCGGAGAGCCGATCTAGATCGATCGCCTAAACTAAAGAAAAAGGTAAAGGGCGAGGCGATCTAGTCTCGGAGAGCCGATCTAGATCGATCGCCTATACTAAAGAAAAGGTAAAGGCGGGCGATCTGGGGCTCGAAGAGGCGATCTAGATCGATCGCCTAAACTAAAGAAAAGGTAAAGGCGAGGCGATCTAGGGCTCGAAGAGCCGATCTAGATCGATCGCTAAACTACAGAATGTTGGTCCCTTGAAAAGGCTTTAGTTAAGTTTAGAGGGGGGGTGAATAAACTTAACACTTAAAACTTTAGAGTTAACAAATTACGCAACCCGGCTGACTCTTGATACTTGATGGTCTGCTTTGAGACCTCGATAACTGTCTTGATAAGCGATTAGTCTTGATAGATTCGATTTGCTGAATTTGTGCGGCGGAATAATATCAAAATTAAGCCTTGTTACTTGTTGTTAAATATGTTACTAAGTATTAGATACTCATTAGTGTATGTGTGTGATTTGATTTGCTAGATTCGATTGAGTTGATATGAATAATGACTAAGTCTGAGAAAAATAAATCACGATAAGTAAGTAGAGATTTTTATAGTGGTTCCGGGTGATGTAATCACATCGTCCACTCTTCTCTCTGTGATGTTGGAGAAATTCACTAGTAATCTTTGAGTTATACATTACAAAGAATCCTAGGTTGCTTGTCCTTCACCAATAACTATGGCTTCACAAGCGAAAACTAAGAGCAGGTAGGATTCTTTGCTCCACGAGTCTTCCTTGGTCCTTGAAGGGTAGAATTGCCTCTTCACCGACTCCACCACAAACCAACGATCTTTCACACCTAACGGATGCTTCTTTGTCTTGGCGGAGTTCTTTATAAAATAAAGAATGAATCAAGTAAATGATTCGATTCGGCGACTTGATTAGGATGATATAATCGACTTGCAATCTTCAAGTGTGTATGCTTGATGCGGCTTGAACACAGAATGCACTTGAAGAAAATAACTAGATCAGCGACCTTAAGCTCGATAAGTTCGGCGGGTGTTTTTAAGACTCAATGTTATCACTTGAAGTTTATTCCAAAATTCATCATCTTCTTCTTGAGTTGAAAGTCCTCTATTTATAGGTAGGAATGCATGTGACTTGAATTTGAAATTCAAATGTGACCGTTCCTTGTATTTGTCCCATCCTCATTGCGTTCTGTCACTATTCATAGGGTGACCTTTGTCGGGATTACTTTTTGATGATGCGATCTGTCCCACCCTTTGACTTGTATCCAATGGATAAAAATATGGATCATCCCAGCGTCTTTTTAATCTCGGCCTTTGATTTGCTTGATAAGTCGAGAGGTAGTTGGTACATTCTTATCCATGTAACTTCCCAATAATCTTGAATTAATCGAGGTATATATATCGGCGAGGTTCATCGATCTGTTTTGTAAAACCAATCGATCTGTTTGAACATCATATTTTTGTCTGTAAAATATAATGCATGAATCCTTATATCAACTTTTGTTTGTGAAGTTAGATTACATCATTTAAAGTATAACTAAGTTCCAAACATCATCCAACTTGTGGAACTTAGACCTTCTACACAAGGTATATGTAATCGAGTTTAGGTCATCACAGACTTGCCTAAATTACGATTCCATATCCTTGACATTAAATACTAAGTTTGATCCACTTAGCCTTCATTTCTTGAGTTTGAACCCTCGACCTTGATCTTGATCTTGACCAGTTGCGAGACCGATCTCTGACCTATCTACCCTCTTGACCTAGACCAGTCTGGCGATAAGCGATCGTGACCTTTTCTGATGCTTGTTTGATCAAACCTATTTATGAATCAAACTCTAATAAACTATACATTTTATCTACAGACATCTTTTGCCTTTGCACTATAACGACTAGTATGGCACTCATCATCAAAAGCGAGAAATAAGTCCAACAATTTCCCTTTTTGGTGATGATGCCACTACCTCACCTAATCGACAAAGCAAAAGATAAAAACACAAGCAGAACAAATTCAGTCAATTCTCATTATAAATATTTGTTCCACGATTATTACAACTAGATCTGACAAAGATAAGCAGTGAAAAATGGGTGATCTATTGTCTCTTTTCTCTTTCTTGTCTAGCCTTCTCGGCTTGCTCTTGATAGGCTCGATCTCTTCTATCATTTCAACCATCCATTCATTCTCAATAAGTGTAAAGTCAATATAAATTGACTTGTTTCCACCAATTCCATGCTTGAGCGTACAAGATTGATCTGATTCACCACAAGCCAAACTTCATATCTGACTCCTTAAATTCATTCAGTGAATCTTTTGCTTTTGTAATTGGCGGCACCTTTTTCACCTCTGCTACTCATTACGCCTCTGGTATTTGCTCTTAAAGCTCTAATCCTTGCCTCCCAAAACTTCAAACTCAAGAAAGAGTTAAGACCTTCATGAAATCCCATGTCACGATAGGGTCTCATACATTATGAAACTCTTTCTTGTCTTGTGATAGGAGATCATCGATGAGTTGCACTCTGCCAGTGCGAGGTTGCCTAAAAGCATTTGTATCATCAGTCCATCTCTTACATGCAAAGTCTAGCGACCTCCTTTCTTTGCGGTGATTAGCCCTCTTCCCCTTAGTGACATCATCAACAAAGCGTGAGATGAGGCCATGAATAGCTTCTGTGATACTATCACTCGTGTAATTGACACGCCATTGTTCGATTCTAGTATCAAGTGAAGTAATCCTTGATTGCGGGGTCTCTTCCGATCTGTTGATCCTTTGATGAATTTGGGATCGAGGCACGGCGAGTTGTTGTGCGACAATAGGCTCGACAAGTTTGGGAGCTTGACAAGCTTGTCAAGTTTCTCATGTATAGAGACAAGTTGATCTTTTAGAAACTTGTCTTTGGCTTTATTTCCAACTTTGATACCCTGGACATCTAGTATCAAATTATTCATTGCATTTTGAGTAGATGCAAAGTTTGAAGCAACTGTATCAGTAGATTGTCTATTATCATTTACCATCTTCATCAGTTCTTCAAATCTTTGTTCTTGCCTGTCCAATTGAGTTCTTAACTGTTGCATGTCATTTCTTACAGTTCTTAACTCATTGACAACTTCAATTGGCACTCCATTGGCCATTCTACATCGGTAGATCCATCGTGAGCTCCTCGACTCTATATTGTGCTGTTGTCTGCGATGACCATGGCTCTACTCAAATCTCTCCCGGCGAGGGAGGTCCTTCCTCAACCATTGCACCAGAACATCTTCAAGGATAGGATCTTGTCGCGGGTTCTTCAACAACTTCTTCTTCTCCAAAAATTTGAAATTCTTCATCACTGTAGTTATAGTCCAGTGTTTTGCTCATCCTCATTAACTGCCCGATCTGTGGCTATCCTTCCCTCTGATGGCCTTGGCTCCAGCGAGTCTCCCTTCTGGCCCGACCTCATCAACAACGAGGGTTTCCTCCAAAACCCAAATCTGGTTCCAACCTTTGTCGAGTCTTTGTTTGAGACTCGACAACTGTACCTCTGTTCCAACCTTTGTCAGTCTTTGTTTGTACCTCGGCAACTTTGTACCTCCTCTTCAATTTCACCTTGGATTAAATATGGCTTCATTATCCACTTGAAAACCTTCTGCATGACCAATCTTGGTGAATCATGGCGATTTTGGTGAGAATCCTTCAAAGTCAAATCCACTTTGATATTCAATGGATTCCTCGGAACTAGCACTTGTTCATTGAAGTCGATGGTCTTTTCCACATCCAAATCGACGTGCTGTACATCTTCGGGTTGTGCGGTTAGGCTCTACAACATGAAATGTGCTTGGTTCATCGATCGACCTACCGGCCTCAATGTAATTCCCTCGGTGATTAGTGCTTCTAGATCATCCATGGTGAGATCTTGTAGATCCTCATCCATTTCTCGATCTCTTGGCCTCTCGTGAATCTTCCGGCTTATCGATGGTGTTTGTTGCGGATGGTACATGTGTTAGTGCAGCCCAGCCAGTTCTCACCTGGTCGGAGGAAAATCTCCTCTACTATCGATGATGAAGAAGAATCATCAGGACCATCTCTTGGATCTCTAAATTGGATACCCTCACTCATTACATTTGCTCATCAAGCGGATCCATCGATCTTGATTGCGACAAGGTTGTATCAATCGAGATCCGACAAATTTTCCACTCCCACTTGTCAAAAACCCATTCTTCAAAATCTGTCATTGGTTGGCGGTGGTTTTTTGTCTTTTGTAGAACAAACTTCCATTTGGAAGTAATCGACAATTCTTTGAAGTTTGGGATCCACATACTCTTGATTTTCTTGCTCTTTTTCACATGCCTTTCAAATGGCATAAAAGATCTCTGAGAGCGACTCCGGTAGCTTGTTGACCTCAAAGGTTCCAACAAGCGATTCATAGTATCTTCTACGAGATGTTTGAAAGTCGAGTTCTTTGTGATTGTACATTTGTACCTACTACTTCCATCTGTATCACACTTGGTTCCCCACGACTTACATGCTCATCGGCGAGGTTAGCGTGACCCACTCTTCCCCACGAACTATTGCCAAATTTGCGGGGTCTTCAACCAAGTCTCAATCACCTCTTCAACCACCACAGCGAGTTCGAGTTCGGTGGTTTCTTTGTGGTTCTTGATGGATACTACAGCGGGCTCGAAGTCGATGAAGCTGCTGTACATCCTCTGATTGCTCAAAAACAACTTTGTTCGACATCATTAGACTTGATAACTTCTTCATTTGATGAATCGCGATAACAAGCGGGTGGAATGATAGTTAGGGGCTCGGCTTCAGCGACCTCTTCTTCCTCTTCTCTTGGTGCTTCCTCTTGGACTCTTTGAGCTTCCAGGTTTTCAACTCTTTCCTTTGCCATATTTCTTCTTTTTGGAAACCTCCTTCATCCTCTTGGATAGGGGTTCATCATCATCATCTTTTTCTAGTCAATTTTCTTTTTACGCTTAGCTTCCATTACATTTGTTCTCTAAAAATTTCACCATGATTTTCTTGAACCCACAATGAGTCGATAACCTCCACTTGACCCTCGGCGGACTCATCGATCATCTTTGTTTCCTTTCTTGTTCTCTTTGATTTCAAGACTTACGAAGTCTTCCTAACATCAAGACTCTTTCTCTTTCCAGTGATTTTCTTTGGTGCAGCGGGTTTGATAGATATCTTCTTAGTTTGTTGAACACTGCTCACCACCACGTATCACCATCATCTCCATCATCATTATCATCAATGACCTCTCCGACCAATCTCTTCATCATCATCAAGTCCGAAATTGCATAATCAATCTCCTTTTTGTATCTGGGTGATTTATATCAAGCTGGTTCAATGTCGGGGAACCTCCAAGTGATTGACGAGTGCGAATCATCAAACCTAAGGGTAAGGCCTTTGATTTCCTTTTCCTAGTTTGTCCTCCTTTGCAACTTTCTTCATATAATGAATAAAGTATCCATTGATCAAACTTCATGCTCCTGCGAGATGATAATCATCAGCTCTATCTTGGGTCTGATAGAGTATCCATCTTTGCCAGACTAGCCCAAGTATGTTCTTTGCAATGAGCTTGCTCGGCGAGACTATATTCAATACCAATGTTTTTGCGGTTGATGCACATGCGATTTAATAGTTATACACTGTCTTGATCGATCTACAAAAGCCATCTTGTCCAATCCATGCGCTTGAGGATTGGTGAACCATCAACAACTTCTTCAAAACCAAACACTTGTCTCGTAATGATGGAGGAGATTACAAGCTCCTCACCATTCCACGATGGTTTTGAAAGCTTGATTCCTTCTTCTATAATCATATTCTTCGAAAATCAATAACATTGGTGTATGATATCGTATCTGTCGATGTTGAGTATATTCTCGATCCTGCCAAATCTTCTTATTCTTGACCTATATTGATGGCGATTCTGTTTGATTTGCATCAACAACATAGCCTCTTACACTTTGGCTTGATTCGATTTGAACTTCAACTCTTTCCGCCATTGAAATAAGAAAAAGATGAAGAAGAGTTGCTCTCAAATCTGTGTTCACCTGAAGTAGATTTTGCGAGAGATAAGCGAAATTGCAAGTGGTGAATCTGCTAAATAACGATCGATTATATAGGCGGTGGGTAGTTAAGCTGTCATCCGCGTACATTGAGGTAACCACGATTAAATCGATTAAATCTTTGTCTTGACCGTGGTCCATTACTC
The DNA here is from genome assembly GCA_026214975.1 of Gentiana macrophylla. Classification (NCBI taxonomy): domain Eukaryota; kingdom Viridiplantae; phylum Streptophyta; class Magnoliopsida; order Gentianales; family Gentianaceae; genus Gentiana; species Gentiana macrophylla. The sequence goes on along the minus strand of JAOBSW010000434.1, from coordinate 37,267 downwards.
CTCCATAACGTTTGTAACCGTTGGATGGTTTAAGCGTGGTAATAATGGATAAAATAAATATCCCGCCAAACTGCTTTTTGACCTTAATAACTTTGGCTGAGTAAAGTTCCGCTTGACAAGGTATCCTCGGCGAGGTGGGCTCGGCGATCTGGCGATAATGTGCTTGATGACCTGGCGACAAAGTGACTCTGGCGATCCTTGTTTTCTCCTTGTTTTGTTCAATTGATAATACAAGATGAAGTTTAACACCAATGAGTGATCTGTCAAGTGAGCTCACCCAACATGACAAAGACCAATCCCGCCCAGCAGCCTCATTTGCTCAATTGTTCAAACATAAGTACATGGAATTGTTGATACCAATGACTAATCTGCTAAGTGAGCTCACCCGACATAGCAAAGACTAATCCCTTGGTGAATTCCGATTACCTTCTTTGAATATCGAGTCAATCTTTATAATTCCAAGTTCGAGTCCTTAATTTGGCAAATCTTTCACTATCAAGTGGCTTAGTGAAAATATCGACAAGTTGATCTTGATGGAATGTATAGAACCACCACATCTTTCTTTTCAACATGATCTCTTATAAAATGATGTCTCACATCAATGTGCTTAGTTCTTGAATGCAAAAGCAGGATTTTACGTGATTGCAATTGCACTTGTGTTGTCACACATGATTGGAATTTCCCTTTCTTCAATTCCATAATCCCTTAATTGTTGTCTTAGCCATAGTACTTGTGCACAGCAACTTCCGGCAATGTATTCGACCCGGCCGGTGGAAGTTGAAATAAATTCTGTTTCTTGCTAAACCAGGAGACCGATCTATTTCCCGTTAAGCGGCGAGTTCTGAGGTGCTTTTCTATCAATCTTGCATCCGGCATAATCGAATCTGAGTAGGATATTACCTTGAAGCTTCCTTCCTTGGAATACCATATTCCTACTCCCAAAGTCTCTTTTAGATACTTAAAATTCTTTTGTGACACCTAAATGACTTTCTTTAGGTTTGGATTGAAATCTTGCACAAACACCTCTGACAAAGGATATATCGGTCTGTGGCGATGAGATCTGACCATTTGCCTATCATCATACGTACAAAGTCGATCAACATCTTTGCCTTCTTTATCTTCATCAATCGATGTTTGTACTCATAGGAGTTGAGCTCTTAGTCTTTGTTTTCCATACCAAATTTCTTGACAACTCTTTGGTATACTTGGTTTGATGAATGAAGATTCCATCTTTCAAGCTATTTAACTTGCAATCCCAGAAGTAATTCATTTCTCCCATCATACTCATTTGGAATTTGCTCTTCATTAGATTTGCAAACTTTTCACAAAGTAAATCATTCTCGAACCAAAAATTATGTCATCCACATAAATTTGTACCCAGCGAGTCTTTGTCCCTTCATGATTACGAAAAGTGTCTTGTCAATGGTCCACTTTTGTAAAACCATTGTCCACCAAGAATTGAGATAGAGTCTCATACCATGCTCTTGGTGCTTGTTTCAATCCATAAAGTGCTTTGTTGAGTCTATACACTTTATCTTCTTGATCTTTAACTTCAAATCCAGGAGGTTCTTTGAACATACACTTCCTCATCTAGGATACCATTCAAAAATGCACTCTTGACATCCATTTGATATACTTTGAAGTTCTTGTATGCGACATGTGCCAAAAATAATCGATAGCTTCCAATCTTGCAGCAGTGCATAAGTCTCATCAAAATCTATTCATACCTTGAGAATAGCCTTTTGCAACTAGTCGGCCTTATTTCTAACAATGGTACCCAGATTCATCAAGTTTATTTACGTATACCCATTTAGTACCAATGATATTTGCATGACTTGGCCTTTCAACTAGTGTCCAAACTTGATTTCTTTCAAATTCATTTAATTCTTCTTGCATAGCAATTATCAATCTGGATCTGAAATTGCTTCTTCAACAACTTTGGGTTCCATTTGTGATAGAAAACAAGTAAACATAGCTTCAGTTGTCTTAGTCCTCACACCTTCTTTGTACATTGCCAATAACTTGTTCGGCGAGGTGATTCCTTAACCATTGTGGATTTTGGTTATTTTGATTTTCGGGAATATCATCTTGATGGGAGTCTGCTTTGTAGTTTCTTCTCTGAGAAGTCAGTGAGATCCTTGAATTGCTTGATTGTTGCATCGATAACATTGTCGTGAGGGTGTTAATGAAGCGATGTCGAAACTTTTAAGTCATTGAATCTTTCCAAAACTTCAACACAATCTGGATCGATGATTTGTTGATTTTATTGAGTTCACACTCTTTATCTTCCATACCCGATAAACTTAGGTTCATCAAACACAACATTGATTGTTTCTTCATGTTTGATGTTCTTTTGTTCGATTACCACAGATACTCTGTTTGGCCAGAAGAATATCTAAGAAAATTCCTTCATCGATTTTGGTTGGAATGTTTTCAAATGAACTTTATGATTTAGAATAAAACATTTGCTTCCAAATGGGTGAAAATAGGATATATTAGGTATCCTTCCATTCCGGATCTCATAAGGTGTCTTGGCTGACTTCTTGTTTCTTGATGTTCTATTTTGTGTATAGCATCTTTGTATTCTTGCTTGATTGATATCTTTGGTAGCAATGCTTCACAAATCATTGTTCTTCTGCTTCCTTTAATGTCTGTTTCTTCTTTGACAACCCCATTTTCTTTGAGGTGTACCGGCAATGACAAGTTGATGAAGTACACCATTCTGTTCACAATATTCTCTTATAACTTTGTTGAGAAATTCGATTACCACGATCGATCTAATCTTTATATTTATTAAACTTTTCTCATTTTGTAATCTCTTCAAAAGATTAGGTAAGCTTTGGAGTGTCTCACTTTTCTTGTTCATGAATATCACCCAAGTGTATCTAGAAAAATCATCCACAACCACTAAGGTGTATTTCTTTCTGTCACACTTGTTGGAGTTATTGGTCCAAAAGATCCATGTGCATAAGCTCCAACACTCTGTTAGTTGATTGTTTAGTCTTTGACTTGAAACTTGACTTTATCTGTTTACCTTCTTGACATGCATCACGGATAGCATCCTTCTTGAATGTGATCTCGGGTAAACCAACCACTAACTTCTTCTTCACTAAGCGATTAATATCATCAAAATTTAGATGATTTAACTTCTTGTGCCATAACCAATTGAGTTGATTTGGTATGCACAATCGAGCGAGATTTGGAGGCTATGATGAACCAATCCACAACATACATGTTACATTTGCCTTCTACCCGACAAGTACAACTTGATCACCTCTTTCACTAATGACAATACAATTGTTTTTGTCAAAAGTGACCTTGTATCCCATATCACGGAAATGTCGATTAACTCGACAAGTTGTAATCCGATCCTTCCACATATGCAACATTCTTGATTGTAAGTCCATTTACGATAAGTGTGCCATATCCTCTTGTATAGCGGTGTATTTTGTTGCCAAAATTTACCCTTGGACCATCTTTTGCCACAAAGTTTGATAGAGCAGTGCTTATTCTTTGTCATGTGTGGAACATCCTTTGTCAAAGTACCGGACACCACAAAACAAAGTTAATGCATTTTAGGTACCCAAACTGTTTGGGTCCATAGTGGTCGATGTAAGCATGACCACTTGGTATGTTTCCATAAGGTCTTCTCTAAATGTGTCATACTTTGGTTCATACTTTGGTTCATACATGTATTCCACACATCCATAAGTTCTAACGATGGGTTGTGTAGGAACCACATATGTTTTTTACGGCCTTTTGGTACATAATCTTTGTTTGAAATGATTCTTGTTATTAGAAACATTTGCATAACCATAGGTGTCTTTGTCTATTAGGAACGACCACAGTAATATGGAGTCTGTTGAGGTCTTGTGTAAGTCCTCTGCTGATTCCATTGCCTAGGATTTTACCACTAGTGGTATGGTTATCTTGTTGTTTCTAGCATTAGATGCGAGGAATATTCCAATCATTATCGTGAGGAGCAGTCTACCTTTCCCACGAGATAAGTATCCTTGAATGATCAACATTTTTGGATTTAGGATTCTTATTCTTGGAATATTTACTGTTTCTTTCCATTACGTGGTCCAGCCAGACTTGGTAGCAGTGCGCTGTCGGCTGACTTAGAAGGTCAATGATCCTATTTTTGGATTTATTCTTTTTACTAGGGTGTTGACTTACGAGACTTACGATTTTGCTTCTTTGAGGCATTCTCATTTGGTTTCTTGTTTGCCCGACCTTCTTGGGAGATGGATCTAGTGCGAGGCACAAACTTAGGACCAATTACGGTACTAGGTTCGATAACTTCTTTGGATCCACTCTTGTTAGATTCTTGAGTTCCAAATCAAGCCCAGATTCTATCTCCATAAGGCTTTCTGATTTGTATGCGATATTGGAACAAGATGGTTCGGCCAGAGAGAATTTGCTTTGGATGTTAAACGAACTTATCTTGATTACATCCAACATCTTTTTCCTTACCTTTGAAAACCATTAATTGACTTTCAATCTTCCAACTTCTAACTCAAGAGCCTCTTTTTGAGCCTTCACAATCTCGTAGCAGTTGTATTATCCTTAGTTGATTAAGGATGGCATCAAAAGTCTCATTGTTGTCGAATTTCTAGGATTTGAACCACGAGGTTGATTCACAATCACTTCCAGCGAGTGTTTATAGATCTGATGTTGTATACCTCCTCAGTTTCATCCATGTTGGCCATCAAAGCATAATCCTCCATATCGACAACTTGATCTTTGTGTCATCGATTCATTTCCTTTTTGAGATCCCCATATCTGATTCATCTTGACAACCATAGCTTTCTTGCCATGTCTCCTTTGTTGACTCTTGGTCTTGATGAGTGCGGACAATCAGTCTAAAATGTCGAGGCTTCTTACGATTGAAGCAAAGATAATCGAGTTCCTTGCCTTGTTTCAACTCGGGACAATCAGTGCGAAGTGTCACAGTTTCTTGCAATGAAAGCATAGATAGTCATTATCTTTCTTTGGTTCTTCTTTCCTTCTTTCGGTAGGCCTCTTTGTGAAATTTCTTGTAGGGGCCTTTCGGTCTTCATCATTACGATTTTCTTGCTCGGTAGGGCAATTTGCTCTTGCATTTCATCTAGCATATCATCTGTCCTCCTGATGTTTCTTCATGATGTGAAGCGACCAATCTGATGGTCTTTGGCTCTTCCTTTTCGATTTGAGCACTAGCTTCTTGCTAAATTCATAGGCCTTAAGATCGAGAGAAACAGTTTGAAGGTGTCTTCTTCATGCGACTTTCTCATTTCTTCAATTCGATCACCTTCATTTTCCAAACATCTCTTGCAGGTAAAGCTTCCAAGATTTTGGTGTTTACTTCCTCTTTTGAATAACTTACACTCGGCGAGTAAGTTCATCTAAGATTGCATTGAATCTGGACTCCATTTGCTCAATGGTTTCATTAGGTAGCATTTTGAACTTTTGAAACCTTTTACGGCCCCACTGCTTGATTTTGTTCTTCTTTATTGCATCGGTGCCTTCCGCAGTTAAGTGAATCTTATCCCAAAGTTCCTTTGCGATCTTGCAATCTTTGACTTTCATGTACATATTGCTATCAAGGTTACGTAGATGATATCAATAGCAATGTTGTTGAGGTTTGCTCTTTTCACATCTTACGCATTCCATTCTCTCTTTGGTTTAGGAATGTACTCGATTCTGTCACCTTATTATTCTTGCCTTTGTAATCTCAGGTGGTCCTTGATTAGTACATCCATCATCTCATCATGAGTAGCGACAAGATATGCACGCATTCGGCGTTTATACTCATCAAATCTATCAAGAGAGCACATCAACATGGTTCTAGCATCTTGTGTGTTATCCATGATGCAAGTCTTGAAAATCGATAACTTGAAAGAAAGTTTTAAAGAATTTTCACAAGCACAACAAGTAGGATTCCTTCAGCACAGAAGCACTTTGCTCCGATACCAATTGTTGGTCCCTTGAAAGGCTTTAGTTAAGTTTAGAGGGGGGGGGTGAATAAACTTAACACTTAAAACTTTGGAGTTAACAAATTCTGCAACCAGACTCCTGCGATACTTGATGGTCTGCTTTGAGACCTCGATAACTTTCTTTGATAAGCGATGAGTCTTGTGATTTGATTCTTTGAATTTGTGCAGCGGAATAATATCAAAATTAAGCCTTGTTACTTGTTGTTAAATATGTTACTAAGTATTAGATACTCAGTAGTGTATGTGTGTGATTTCAGTTGCTAGATTCGTGAGTTGATATGAATAATGACTAAGTCTGAAAATAAATCATGATAAGTAAGTAGAGATTTTATAGTGGTTCAGGTGATGTAATCACATCGTCCACTCTTCTCTGTGATGTTGGAGGAAATTCACTAGTAATCTTTGAGTTATACATTACAAAGAATCCTAGGTTGCTTGTCCTTCACCAATAACTATGGCTTCTAAGCCCGAAAACTAAGAGCAGGTAGGATTCTTTGCTCTGAGTCTTCCTTGGTCCTTGAAGGGTAGAATTGCCTCTTCACACGGCTCCACCACAAACCAACGAGTCTTTCACACTAACGGATGCTTCTTTGTCTTGGCCGAGTTCTTTATAAAATAAAGAATGAATCAAGTAAATGATTGATTCTGGCGACTTGATTAGGATGATATAATCGGCTTGCAATCTTCAAGTGTGTATGCTTGATGCGGCTTGAACCTGAGAATGCACTTGAAGAAAATAACTAGATCGTGACCTTAAGCTCGATGGGTTCGGCGGTGTTTTAAACTCAATGTTATCACTTGAAGTTTATTCCAAAATTCATCATCTTCTTCTTGAGTTGAAAGTCCTCTATTTATAGGTAGGAATGCATGTGACTTGAATTTGAAATTCAAATGTGACCGTTCCTTGTATTTGTCCCATCCTCATTGCGTTACATCACTATTCATAGGGTGACCTTTGTCGAGATTACTTTTTAGGCGATCGCGATCTGTCACACCCCTTTGACTTGTATCCAATGGATAAAAATATGGATCATCCCAACGTCTTTTTAATCTCAGCCTTTGATTTGCTTGATAAGTCAGAGGTAGTTGGCTATTCTTATCCATGTAACTTCCCAATAATCTTGAATTAATCGAGGTATATATATCAGCAGGTTCATCAGTCTGCTGTAAAACCAATCAGTCTGCTGAACATCATATTTTTGTCTGTAAAATATAATGCAGCTGGAATCCTTTATCCAACTTTTGTTTGTGAAGTTAGATTACATCATTTAAAGTATAACTAAGTTCCAAACATCATCCAACTTGTGGAACTTAGACCTTACACAAGGTATATGTAATCGAGTTAGGTCATCACGAGACTTGCCTAAGTTTACGATTCCATATTCTTGACATTAAATACTAAGTTTGATCCACTTAGCCTTCATTTCTTGAGTTTGAACCCTCGGCCTTGATCTTGATCTTGACGGGTTGCGACGATCCTGCGACCTATCTACCCTCTTGACCTGAGACGATCTGGCGATAAGCGATCGACCCTTTTTACGATGCTTGTTTGATCAAACCTATTTATGAATCAAACTCTAATAAACCTATACATTTTATCTAGACATCTTTTTGCCTTTGCACTATAACGACTAGTATGGCACTCATCATCAAAAGCGAGAAATAAGTCCAACACTCGGACTGTAGCGATTCTTCAACTAAAGCGCTTGAGATATTGCGATGCGATCTCATCCTTCTTCTGTTTGATAGAAAAGCGGATGGGTGGCATTCTTTTGGAGCGGCTTAGGCACAAAATAAACGGGTTAAGGAACATCTTTCCCAATGTGTCAAAGGCGTAGATCGTCGCGGGGGTATGGCTGTGAACCGTTCAGGAAAGCTCGTCCGATGAAGTAGCGCGAGGGAATGCTTTTGCACTTCATCTCCTCGGGAGCACGATCACAGATTCATGTCGCGTGAGATGTTGGAGCAATTGATCACAGGGATCCTTGGTTCCATCATGAGACTCAGGTTGGGGAATCTTGAACTTGCTGCGCGCGAAATCCTCTCGATCCGCTTCGGAGAAGAGGGGACTCGAGTCTTGTGGGCGTCGATTTCCTACCGACTATCGCCCTCAAGCTCGGTGCGAGCCGCTCCACGTGGCCTGAGAGACGACTAAATTTGCCTTTTGCGGGTTTGAGGATGACGACCGGTTTTCTTTCACGCCGTTTTACGCTGCGAGGGTGTTGGATCGTCCTCTTGCAGTTACAGCTTTGGGAGTTTTCCCGAGATGAGCCTCCTACTTGAAAGTGATTCACGTCACTTGTGAATTTTCGTTGATGGTCTTCTTCTTCCGAGGCCTTCCCGAGTCTCCGTCTTCTTCGTCTTAACTTACCAAAGCGGCATTAAGAAGCTATCGTTTCGCGGATCCATCCAAAGCCATGAGTTGATCAATTAACACGTGCGTGGCGTTAAGAGAGGCCATTTTCTGTTTATTCATTGCGATCCACGATGGTTATCATCCGACTTTCGCCGTGGCGAGGTTAGAACCGTTACCGTTAGCGACTGTTGTCGTGTGGTCACCGTGTTTATCCTGAAAAACATTCTGGGGTTTATCCAATCAGCAGAAGGCCTCGCCCCACCAATTAGCGATCCAAAAATCGTCGGGGGTATTCCACGTAACTACTTCACTGATTATGACCTTGGAATGCTTGAAGAACACGAGACAAAGCTCAATGGGGAGGGGTGATGTGATTAGTTTTAGAATGCACTTTGATGGTGATCAAAGGCACCTACGTATCAATATGTGAATTGGAATCAAGTCTCAGTAGTTCCTCGGGGGAATGTTTATATATAGGGGCTTAGGCCCTAGGGTTTAATGCAGGCGTGCACATGCGTAAACATTGATTGGCGTATTCTCAGGAAGAAGATTATGATTAGTGATCTCCACGATTATCGTAGGAGATAAATATGGTATTTAAATAATAGCATTAAATGATAAGGATTCGAGCTTCAGTATTGTGAGGATTACGTAATTATTTATCTAGTCTTTATTGGACAAGCGGGTACAAGAGTAAAGGCGGACTCTGTCAAAGATACACGGGGTGGCGGATCCGGCGCGCACGCTCAGAACTATTATCCTGGAGGCGTATGCAGGCTAAGACTTAGACCGTCTATGAGATCGGCGAGAGCGTCTGCCGACAGCCAAGAGTTGACCTGCGTATCCATCCGACGGAAGTGGAACGACCGATCCCGCCAGGATCGGCCCGAAATAAGAATCGGTGGTAGGAAACGGATAAGCGAGCCCCCAGGCTCGCTAATAGTGGTTAGAAATGGTTTGCCTTCCTTGGTCGAGTGCTGAGTCACCAAAGAAGCGCCACGTGGACCAGTCCATTTTTTGGCAGCGTCATTACAACTCCGGAAAATCGAATTCGTTTACAAACTGTTTCAGAAAAACGCGCAGGATATTGTGGGGCAGATTTGACCACGATAAACTCTGAATTTGGAAAATTCTTAAAGAGACAAAAGATAGATAAAAGAAAAGTATATCGACCAGTAAAAATTGATAAATTTCCGATTTGTTTTGAATAGGAAACGAATGAAACAAAAAACGGAATTTCGGGTTGGACAGATTTGAAGGAAACTTGAAGATATGAAGAAATCTTGAAGAAACCTTCAAAGAAGTTGAACAGGCATGAATTTTTTTTGTAAATTTTCTGGAAAATGATGAAGAACACAAGCATATCACATACAATTCTTTTTTTTTTAAGATGAAAAATGAAATGGAAAAGGAAAGAAAAACACAAACAAATGGATATTTGATACCTCAATCCCTAGTCTCTGATACCAAATGATAACTAGATTTTGGATCTAGATTGAGGAAATCAATGAAGGAACAAAGAACACGAGCAAAGCTTAGCTTTTCCTTGGAATCAGCACCTCGGAATCACCAAGTTGAGAACGTCACAACAAAGGTTGCTCAAACCTTTGATAGATTCTCAAGTTATCACTTACCTAATCAGCAAGGTAACATGAATAACTCACAAATTTTCAATCACTGAAAATTCTTATATAATATATAATTATCACTCAAAAGTTGTCTCCTTTTTCATCGAATTATAGCAGCCATATATATAGGCTGAAAATACCAAGCATCTTGGTAATTAAAAGCATAAAAATAAATTACATTTAATTTTGGAAAAATGAAAGGTTCTAATAATTAATATAAGATATAAACCTTTCATCTTTTGCCATTATTTCTAATAATTAATATTAAACCTTTCATCTTCAAAATGGCGCCACCTCCCTTGTATTTGCAGACCTTATTTTTATGTTTTATAAATTAATAAAACATAAGATAATATTATAGGATCGTATCATTCCCTCCCGGCTGAAAATGATTCGTCCTCGAATCAACATGATGTCGTAGAAATCCGCATCTGCAAGCCTGACACCATGAAACTTCAAAAGAAACCCCAAAATTATGCCGGGGTCAAAAGAATGCGCAAAACAACTTGAACTCATCTTGTTGTTGGATTATGTGCACCATCTTTGCTGAGAAGAATACCAAAACAACTTTGTGGTGGATATAATTGAGAAACGACTCATGGAGTGAAACAAGATAATTAGACAAATGAGAATAAGGAATCGTCATCATGCACCAAATACGGATCAAGAAATTTGTGCGTTAAAATTCCAACACTTGTCAACAAAATCACTATCAACCGTAGTAAAAATAGTTCTTTGCATTGGTGGTAGCAAAAATGTCGGTGTAAGTGCGGTTAAATCAACGAAAACTTCCACTTTTGGAACCACCATTGTTTCAATGACCGCTTCATTTATAGTACCATCAACAATATTAAAATCATAGACAACCTCATCCGCTTCAACTACATCCGGTTTTATTTCAGCCTTAATGACTATCTCTTCCTCGGTAGTAACAACAACAACATCATCCACAACTGTATCAGCCACGGTTTTGGCTTCAAACTGAACATTATCTCCGTGCACCACATCATTAAGAGGATTTGGAACAATACAGTTAACATGAAAGAATTTTGGTGCCTTGCCCGTGCGATGCCGGCAATAGTTATACCATACTCGGAAAGAAAACGCGTCTTGATCGATTTTGCGGCAAATATCCTCCTTCGTCTTGGGTCAGAATATTTGGAATGCTCTAGTTCCTTCTGTAATCGAGCAATATTTTCTTGCAGAAGTTGTCGTATATGTATTCTCTTTCGCTCCGCGAGGTAGTCATTTTGTTCCTTCACAAATTCAGCGTCGGCATCCTTGACATCAGCCGGATAATATAGTTTGGGATCATATTCCATATAGTACACAAAACCATTGTAGAGTATCGTACCACAACGACCCCACTTCATCTCAAAATCGGATAATTCCAAACAAGAACACGAAATGACAACAATTTTCACGACCAAACGGTAAGGAATTTGAAAAGACACAAACAACGAAACTTGTAGATCATGAAATTTTCTTCAAGACTGTTGAGTTTCACAAAAATTGAAAATGGATAGCCTCCTCAAAATAAATTTGTAAACAGATGACTACACAACAGATTTTCGGACAAAAACAGACTACTAGCACGTTACGGGGACCATTGGGAAGAATTGATCGGTAATTTGGAAAATTTCAAAGAATGAAAGTTGTAGAACAAGAAATTTCCTATAAGCTCAGAAAAATCACGCAATTACGACCGTTACAACTCCGGAAAATCGAATTCGTTTACAAACTGTTCCAGAAAAACGCGCAAGATATTGTGGGGCAGATTTGACCACGATAATCTCCGAATTTGGAAAAGTCTTAAAGAGACAAAAGATAGATAAAAGAAAAGTATATCGACCAGTAAAAATTGATAAATTTCCGATTTTGTTTTGAAAAGGGAACGAATGAAACAAAAAACGGAATTTCGGGTTGGGCAGATTTGAAGGAAACTTGAAGATATGAAGAAATCTTGAAGAAACCTTCAAAGAAGTTGAATAGGGACGAATTTTTTTTGTAAATTTTCTGGAAAATGATGAAGAACACAAGCATATCACATACAATTTTTTTTTTAAAGATGAAAAATGAATTGGAAAAGGAAAGAAAAACACAAACAAATGGATATTTGATACCTCAATCCCTGATCTACGATGCAAATGATAACTAGATTTTGGATCTAGATTGAGGAAATCAATGAAGGAACGAAGAACACGAGCAAAGCTTAGCTTTTCCTTGGAATCAGCACCTCGGAATCACCAAGTTGAGAACGACACAACAAAGGTTGCTCAAACCTTTGATAGATTCTCAAGTTATCACTTACCTAATCGACAAGGTAACATGAATAACTCACAAATTTTCAATCAATTGAAAATTCTTATATAATATATAATTATCACTCAAAAGTTGTCTCCTTTTTCATCGAATTATAGCAGCCATATATATAAATTTGAAAATACCAAGCATCTTGGTAATTAAAAGCATAAAATAAATTACATTTAATTTTGGAAAAATGAAAGGTTCTAATAATTAATATAAGATATAAACCTTTCATCTTTTGCCATTATTTCTAATAATTAATATTAAACCTTTCATCTTCAAAATGGCGCCCACCTCCTTGTATTTGCAGACCTTATTTTTATGTTTTATAAATTAATAAAACATAAGATAATATTATAGGATCGTATCATTCCTCCTGGCTGAAAATGATTCGTCCTCGAATCAACACATGATGTCGTAGAAATCCGCATCCGCAAAGCTGACACCATGAAACTTCAAAAGAAACCCCAAAATTATGCCGGGTCAAAAGAATGCTCGACTAAACAACTTGAACTCGTGCGTTGTTGGATTATGTGCACCATGCTGCACCAGAAGAATACCAAAACAACTTTGTGGCTGGATATAATTGAGAATCGACTCCATGGCGGAAACAAGATAATTAGACAAATGAGAATAAGGAGATACGTCATCATGCACCAAATACGGATCAAGAAATTTGTGCGTTAAAATTCCAACACTGTCAACAAAATCACTATCAACCGTAGTAAAAATAGTTGCTGCATTGGTGGTAGCAAAAATGTCAGTGTAGTGCAGGTTAGGGGTATCAACGAAAACTTCCACTTTTGGAACCACCATTGTTTCAATGACCGCTTCATTTATAGTACCATCAGCAATATTAAAATCATAGACAACCTCATCCGCTTCAACTACATCCGGTTTTATTTCAGCCTTAATGACTATCTCTTCCTCGGTAGTAACAACAACAACATCATCCACAATCAACGTATCAATACGGTTTTGGCTTCAAACTGAACATTATCTCCATGCACCACATCATTAAGAGGATTTGGAACAATCTGTTAACATGAAGAATTTTGGTGCCTTGCCCCGTGCGGCGCCGGCAATAGTTATACCATCTTTGCGAAGAAAGCGCGTATTCAAGCAATCGATTTTGCGGCAAATATCCTCCTTAAGTCTTGGGTCGAATATTTGGAATGCTCTAGTTCATTCATAATCGAGCAATATTTTCTTGCGAAGTTGTCGTATAGGTATTCTCTTTAAGCTCCAGCGAGTAGTCATTTTGTTCCTTCACAAATTCAGCGTCGGCATCCTTGACATCAGCCGGATAATATAGTTTGGGATCATATTCCATATAGTACACAAAACCATTGTAGCGTATCGTACCACAACGACCCCACTTCATCTCAAAATCGGATAATTCCAAACAAGAACACGAAATGACAGCAATTTTCACGACCAAACGGTAAGGAATTTGAAAAGACAGAAAGAACAAAACTTGCAGATCATGAAATTTGCTTCAAGACTGTTGAGTTTCACGAAAATTGAAAATGGATAGCCTCCTCAAAATAAATTTGTAAACAGATGACTACACAATAGATTTTCGGACAGAAACAGACTACTAGCACGTTACGGTGACCATTGGGAAGAATTGATCGGTAATTTGGAAAAATGCAAAGGATGAAAGTTGTAGAACATGAAATTTCCTATAAGCTCAGAAAAAATCACGCAATTATGACCGTTACAACTCCAGAAAATCGAATTCGTTTACAAACTGTTCCAGAAAAACGCGCAGGATATTGTGGGGCAGATTTGACCACGATAAACACCGAATTTGGAAAAGTCTTAAAGAGACAAAAGATAGACAAACGAAAAGTATATAGACCAGTAAAAATTGATAAATTTCCGATTTGTTTTGAATAGGAAACGAATGAAACAAAAAACGGAATTTCGGGTTGGACAGATTTGAAGGAAACTTGAAGATATGAAGAAATCTTGAAGAAACCTTCAAAGAAGTTGAACAGGCACGAATTTTTTTTGTAAATTTTCTGGAAAATGATGAAGAACACAAGCATATCACATACAATTCTTTTTTTTAAGATGAAAAATGAAATGGAAAAGGAAAGAAAAACACAAACAAATGGATATTTGATACCTCAATCCCTAGTCTCTGATACCAAATGATAACTAGATTTTGGATCTAGATTGAGGAAATCAATGAAGGAACGAAGAACACGAGCAAAGCTTAGCTTTTCCTTGGAATCACCAAGTTGAGAACGTCACAACAAAGGTTGCTCAAACCTTTGATAGATTCTCAAGTTATCACTTACCTAATCAGCAAGTTAACATGAATAACTCACAAATTTTCAATCACTGAAAATTCTTATATAATATATAATTATCACTCAAAAGTTGTCTCCTTTTTCATCGAATTATAGCAGCCATATATATAGGCTGAAAATACCAAGCATCTTGGTAATTAAAAGCATAAAAATAAATTACATTTAATTTTGGAAAAATGAAAGGTTCTAATAATTAATATAAGATATAAACCTTTTATCTTTTGCCATTATTTCTAATAATTAATATTAAACCTTTCATCTTCAAAATGGCGCCACCTCCCTTGTATTTGCAGACCTTATTTTTATGTTTTATAAATTAATAAAACATAAGATAATATTATAGGATCGTATCATTCCCTCCCGGCTGAAAATGATTCGTCCTCGAATCAACATGATGTCGTAGAAATCCGCATCCGCAAGCCTGACACCATGAAACTTCAAAAGAAACCCCAAAATTATGCCGGGGTCAAAAAGAATGCGCACAAACAACTTGAACTCGTATTGTTGTTGGATTATGTGCACCATCTTGCACGAGGAAAGAATACCAAAACAACTTTGTGGTTGGATATAATTGAGAATGACTCCATGGGCGGAAACAAGATAATTAGACAAATGAGAATAATGAGATCGTCATCATGCACCAAATACGGATCAAGAAATTTGTGCGTTAAAATTCCAACATTTATCAACAAAATCACTATCAACCGTAGTAAAAATAGTTGCTGCATTGGTGGTAGCAAAAATGTCAGTGTCGTGCAGGTTAGGGGTATCAACGAAAACTTCCACTTTTGGAACCACCATTGTTTCAATGACCGCTTCATTTATAGTACCATCAACAATATTAAAATCATAGACAACCTCATCCGCTTCAACTACATCCGGTTTATTTCGTACTTTAATGACTATCTCTTCTCGGTAGTAACAACAACAACATCATCCACAAGCTATGCTCATTACGGTTTTGGCTTCAAAGCCGAACATTATCTCCGTGCACCACATCATTAAGAGGATTTGGAACAATACGATTAACATGAAAAGAATTTTGGTGCCTTGCCCGTGCGTGCTCGGCAATAGTTATACCATACTGCGAAAGAAAAGCGTCTTGATCGATTTTGCGGCAAATATCCTCCTTCGTCTTGGGTGAAATATTTGGAATACTCTAGTTCATACATGTCGAGCAATATTTTCTTGCGAAGTTATCGTGATATGTATTCTCTTTAAGCTCCGCGAAAGTAGTCATTTGTTCCTTCACAAATTCAGCGTCGGCATCCTTGACATCAGCCGGATAATATAGTTTGGGATCATATTCCATATAGTACACAAAACCATTGTAGAGTATCGTACCACAACGACCCCACTTCATCTCAAAATCGGATAATTCCAAACAAGAACACGAAATGACAACAATTTTCACGACCAAACGGTAAGGAATTTGAAAAGACACAAACAACGAAACTTGCAGATCATGAAATTTTCTTCAAGACTGTTGAGTTTCACAAAAATTGAAAATGGATAGCCTCCTCAAAATAAATTTGTAAACAGATGACTACACAACAGATTTTCGGACAGAAACAGACTAGCACGTTATGGTGACCATTGGGAAGAATTGATCGGTTATTTGGAAAACTTCAAAGAATGAAAGTTGTAGAACAGGAAATTTCCTATAAGCTCAGAAAAAATCACGCAATTACGACTGTTACAACTCCGGAAAATCGAATTCATTTACAAACTGTTCCAGAAAAACGCGCAGGATATTGTGGGGCAGATTTGACCACGATAAACTCTGAATTTGGAAAATTCTTAAAGAGACAAAAGATAGATAATATAAAAGTATATCGACCAGTAAAAATTGATAAATTTCCGATTTGTTTTGAATAGGAAACGAATGAAACAAAAAACGGAATTTCGGGTTGGACAGATTTGAAGGAAACTTGAAGATATGAAGAAATCTTGAAGAAACCTTCAAAGAAGTTGAACAGGCATGAATTTTTTTGTAAATTTTCTGGAAAATGATGAAGAACACAAGCATATCACATACAATTCTTTTTTTTTAAGATGAAAAATGAAATGGAAAAGGAAAGAAAAACACAAACAAATGGATATTTGATACCTCAATCCCTAGTCTCTGATACCAAATGATAACTAGATTTTGGATCTAGATTGAGGAAATCAATGAAGGAACGAAGAACACGAGAAAAGCTTAGCTTTTCCTTGGAATCAGCACCTCGGAATCACCAAGTTGAGAACGTCACAACAAAGGTTGCTCAAACCTTTGATAGATTCTCAAGTTATCACTTACCTAATCAGCAAGGTAACATGAATAACTCACAAATTTTCAATCACTGAAAATTCTTATATAATATATAATTATCACTCAAAAGTTGTCTCCTTTTTCATCGAATTATAGCAGCCATATAAATAGGCTGAAAATACCAAGCATCTTGGTAATTAAAAGGATAAAAATAAATTACATTTAATTTTGGAAAAATGAAAGGTTCTAATAATTAATATAAGATATAAACCTTTCATCTTTTGCCATTATTTCTAATAATTAATATTAAACCTTTCATCTTCAAAATGGCGCCACCTCCCTTGTATTTGCAGACCTTATTTTTATGTTTTATATATTAATAAAACATAAGATAATATTATAGGATCGTATCAAATTCTCTTTGAAGTACTGATGTGATATCGACTAGGCCTTGTCACGATAAATAAAATCACGCGCCCGGCGCAAGCGGCAAAGCAAAGCGGTAGGCGAGAATGGCCTTGATACGAGAATCAAAATCACACCAAGCAAAGCGGAGTACTCTATGGATCACAAAAAAGTACTCACATGGGTATGAAAAAAAAAGCGTTTGTAATTCTCTTTGAAGTCTTGATGTGATATAAGGCGAGCGATAAATAAGGCGCGCCCGGTATAAGCGGCAAGCAAAGCGGAGGCGAGAATGAAAAACCTTGTACAAGTAGTGACGAATCAAAAATCACCGGCGTTAAACGGCATACTCTATGGAATGTATGAAAAAAGTATGAAAAAAAAAAAAATGTTTGTTTCTAATTCTCTTTACGATTAAGTACAAATCTTGATGTGATATCGACGAATAACGATAAATAAGGCGCGCCTTAAGCGATGGCGCAAGCGGCAAGCAAAGCGGAGGCGGAATGGCCTTGTACAAGCGAATGAGGCCAAGCGGCGGGCTAAGCGTAAAAAGCAAAAGCATTAGTTCGCGAGAAAAACGTCGAGGTTGTTAGTTCTAGTGAGGCGAGTTGAAAAATGAGGAGAATTGTGCGCTTGTGGCGAAGTGGTTACGGTGATGAGGTATTAGTTGTGGACAAGCTAGTTCACATTGATGAGGCAATTGCCGAGTACATGAGCATGTGGCGGAACGATATTGTGGAAGAGAAAATAGAGATGTCGGAGGTGTCTATTGTGGAGGAAGAGCATAAAGTTGATTGTGGTTGAGGCACAAGCGGATACTATGCTATTGAATTCTTGTTCGGTTGTGTTTTGTCTTACGTGCGGTACATGAGAATCATCCATGCGAGGAGAAATCCGGGCTGTTGGATCAATCAATGCAGCCCCTATATTGCCTTTGGGTTCTCGTGATCTAGTTCATATTGATGGAAAGCCGGGCATATTTTTATTGATCCATTTGTTGCACATGGTGCTGCCCATCATAATCACGAATGGCTATGATTATGTTGCTCCATTTTCCGGCTTCATCGTCGATATCCGCCAGGTTTGTTCTTTTGTTCGATGGTGAAGCTTGGCTCGTCATGTCGGTGGTCAATTGGTTTGCGATGTCGTGTCTCACCTTTGTATTTGACCCGGCATTTCGTTGTGGATTTTGTGGTTTGTTCGAGTTTTGTGTGTGTTGATGAGTTATGCGACATCCTTACGATTCGAGGACGAATCCTTTCGAACCGGGAGGGAATGATGTGATCCAGTCCAAGCAAGTTGAAGACCAGCCCATAAAATGCACTTCCTATATTATTGGGCTTGAAGAGCAAGAAGATGGACTTGGACTTGGATGATGTGGAAGAAAGTCTTTTAGTTATTTATTTTGGCGCCATTTATTAGGTTGTTTTGGGCTTGTTTTATTATTTTTATGTAGGATTTTATTTAATAATTATCTTGTGGGCTTAGAAGACACAAGAAACACTAGAAAAGCCCAATTATCTTTGTAGCCTATAAATAGGCATGCTACTATCATAATAGAACAACAACATTATTATTGAAATTCAGTTAAAAATTTTGCTTAAGTCGAGTCGAAACATAGTCAATCACTTGCAGTGAGTTTTCTCTTTGTCGTAGAGAAGACACCCCTTTCAAGAACGAATCAGCGTCGCGAGCGAGACGTTGTTTATTCTTGGCCTCAGTCCTAGGTCGGAGACGCTAGGTCTAGGTTTCCTTAGCTCGTCATTGATCCTTTAGTCAATTCCTGGGATCGTATCGCATCAGTACTTCAAAGAGAATTACAAACGTTTTTTTTCGTACTTTTTTTATTACCCATAGAGTACTTAACTGTGTGATTTTTGATTCCTTGTACAAGGCCATTCCGGCCTCCGTTTTGCTTGCCGTTTGCGCCGGCATGCCTTATTTATCGTTCTGGTCGATAACACATCAGTACTTCAATGAGAATTACAAACGTTTTTTTCCGTACTTTGTTTCGTACCCATAGAGTACTTAACTGTGTGATTTTTGATTCCTTGAACAAGGCCATTCTGTCCTCCGTTTTGCTTGCCGTTTGCGCCGGCGTGCCTTATTTATCGTTACGTCGATATCACATCGATATTTCAAAGAAATTACAAGCATTTTTTTCGTACTTTTTTTATTACCATAAGTACTTAACTGTGTGATTTTGATTCCTTGTACAAGGCCATTCTTGCCTCCGTTTTGCTTGCCGTTTGCGCGGGCGTGCCTTATTTATCGTTCAGGTCGATATCACATCGATTACTTCAAAGAAAATTACAAGCGTTTTTTAGTACTTTTTTATTACCCATAGAGTACTAAGCGTGTGATTTTGATTCCTTGTACAAGGCCATTCTGGCCTCCGTTTTGCTTGCCGTTTGCACCGGCGTGCCTTATTTATCGTTAAAGTGATATCACATCGATTACTTCAAAGAAAATTACAAGCGTTTTTTTATACTTTTTTTGTACCCATAGAGTACTTAGCGTGTGATTTTGATTCCTTGTACAAGGCCATTACGGCCTCCGTTTTCTTGCCGTTTGCGCGGCGTGCCTTATTTATCGTTACGGTCGATATCACATCGATTACTTCAAAAAATTACAAATGTTTTTTAATACTTTTTTCCGTACCCATAAGTATTAGCGTGTGATTTTGATTCCTTGTACAAGGCCATTACGACCTCCGTTTTGCTTGCCGTTTGCGCGGCGTGCCTTATTTATCGTTACGTCGATATCACATCGATACTTCAAAAAATTACAAGCGTTTTTAGTACTTTGTTTATTACCCATAAGTACTAAGCGTGATTTTTGATTCCTTGAACAAGGCCATTACGGCCTCCGTTTTGCTTGCCGTTTGCGCGGCGTGCCTTATTTATCGTTACGGTCGATATCACATCGATACTTCAAAGAAAATTACAAAGCGTTTTTAATACTACTTTTTTATTACCCATAAAGTACTTAAGCGTGTGATTTTGATTCCTTGTACAAGGCCATTACGGCCTCCGTTTTGCTTGCCGTTTGCGCGGCGTGCCTTATTTATCGTTAAGTCGATATCACGTCGATACTTCAAAGAAAATTACAAACATTTTTTAGTACTTTTTCATACCCATAGAGTACCAAGCGTGTGATTTTGATTCCTTGTACAAGGCCATTACGGCCTCCGTTTTGCTTACCGTTTTTGCGGCGTGCCTTATTTATCGTTACGTCGATATCACATCGATACTTCAAAGAAAATTACAAGCGTTTTTTAGTACTTTTTTATACCCATAGAGTACTTAAGCGTGTGATTTTGATTCCTTGTACAAGGCCATTACGGCCTCCGTTTTGCTTGCCGTTTGCGCGGCGTGCCTTATTTATCGTTAAGTCGATATCACGTCGATACTTCAAAGAAATTACAAATGTTTTTTCATACTTTTTCGTTACCCATAAGTACTTAGCGTGTGATTTTGATTCCTTGTACAAGGCCATTACGGCCTCCGTTTTGCTTGCCGTTTGCGCGGCGTGCCTTATTTATCGTTACGGTCGATATCACATCGATTACTTCAAAGAAATTACAAGCGTTTTTTTATACTTTTTTACGTACCCATAGAGTATAAGCGTGTGATTTTGATTCCTTGTACAAGGCCATTACGGCCTCCGTTTTCCTTGCCGTTTGCGCGGCGTGCCTTATTTATCGTTACGTCGATATCACATCGAACTTCAAAGAAAATTACAAGCGTTTTTTAGTACTTTGTTTACGTACCCATAGAGTACTTAGCGTGTGATTTTGATTCCTTGTACAAGGCCATTACGACCTCCGTTTTGCTTGCCGTTTGCGGCGTGCCTTATTTATCGTTACGTCGATATCACATCGATTACTTCAAAGAAATTACAAGCGTTTTTTAGTACTTTTTCGCCACCATAAAGTACTAGCGTGTGATTTTTGATTCCTTGTACAAGGCCATTACGGCCTCCGTTTTGCTTACCCGTTTGCGCGGCGTGCCTTATTTATCGTTAAATACAGTCGATATCACATCGATTACTTCAAAGAAAATTACAAGCGTTTTTTCGTACTTTTTTTTACCCATAAAGTACTTAGCGTGTGATTTTTTGATTCCTTGTACAAGGCCATTACGGCCTCCGTTTTGCTGCCCGTTTGCGCGGCGTGCCTTATTTATCGTTACGTCGATATCACATCGATTACTTCAAAGAAAATTACAAATTAGTTTTTTTCGTACCCATAGAGTACTTAAGCGTGTGATTTTGATTCCTTGTACAAGGCCATTACGGCCTCCGTTTTGCTTGCCGTTTGCGCGGCGTGCCTTATTTATCGTTACGGTCGATATCACATCGATACTTCAAAGAAAATTACAAGCGTTTTTTTATACTTTTTTTTGTACCCATAAGTACTTAAGCGTGTGATTTTTTTGATCCTTGTACAAGGCCATTACGGCCTCCGTTTTGCTTGCCGTTTGCGCGGCGTGCCTTATTTATCGTTACGGTCGATATCACATCGATTACTTCAAAGAAATTACAAACGTTTTTTAGTACTTTTTACGTACCCATAGAGTACTAAGCGTGTGATTTTGATTCCTTGTACAAGGCCATTACGGCCTCCGTTTTGCTTGCCGTTTGCGCGGCGTGCCTTATTTATCGTTACGTCGATATCACATCGATACTTCAAAGAAAATTACAAACGTTTTTTACGTTTACTTTTTTCGTACCCATAGAGTATTAAGCGTGTGATTTTGATTCCTTGTACAAGGCCATTACGGCCTCCGTTTTGCTTGCCGTTTGCGCGGCGTGCCTTATTTATCGTTACGGTCGATATCACATCGATACTTCAAAGAAATTACAAATTTTTTTTTATACTTTTTTAGTACCCATAAGTACTTAAGCGTGTGATTTTGATTCCTTGTACAAGGCCCATTACGGCCTCCGTTTTGCTTGCCGTTTGCGCGGCGTGCCTTATTTATCGTTAAAGTCGATATCACATCGATTACTTCAAAAAATTACAAACGTTTTTTTGTACTTTTTTTTATCGATACCCATAGAGTACTTAAGCGTGATTTTTTTGATTCCTTGTACAAGGCCATTACGCCTCCGTTTTGCTTGCCGTTTGCGCGGCGTGCCTTATTTATCGTTACGGTCGATATCACATCGATACTTCAAAGAAAATTACAAGCGTTTTTTTCGTACTTTTTACGTACCCATAGAAGTACTTAAGCGTGTGATTTTTGATTCCTTGTACAAGGCCATTACGGCCTCCGTTTTGCTTGCCGTTTGCGCGGCGTGCCTTATTTATCGTTACGGTCGATATCACATCGATACTTCAAAGAAAATTACAAGCGTTTTTTAGTACTTTTTTCGTACCCATAAGTACTTAAGCGTGTGATTTTGATTCCTTGTACAAGGCCATTACGGCCTCCGTTTTGCTTGCCCGTTTGCGCGCGCGTGCCTTATTTATCGTTACGTCGATATCACATCGATTACTTCAAAGAAAATTACAAATGTTTTTTATTACTTTTTTACGTACCCATAGAGTACTTAGCGTGTGATTTTGATTCCTTGTACAAGGCCATTACGGCCTCCGTTTTGCTTGCCCGTTTGCGCGGCGTGCCTTATTTATCGTTACGGTCGATATCACATCGATACTTCAAAAAATTACAAGCGTTTTTTAGTACTTTTTCGTACCCATAAGTACTTAAGCGTGTGATTTTTGATTCCTTGTACAAGGCCATTACGGCCTCCGTTTTGCTTGCCGTTTGCGCGGCGTGCCTTATTTATCGTTACAGTCGATATCACATCGATTACTTCAAAGAAATTACAAACGTTTTTAGTACTTTTTTGTACCCATAGAGTACTTAGCGTGTGATTTTGATTCCTTGTACAAGGCCATTACGGCCTCCGTTTTGCTTGCCGTTTGCGCGGCGTGCCTTATTTATCGTTAAAGTCGATATCACATCGATACTTCAAAGAAAATACAAGCGTTTTTTTAGTACTTTTTACGTACCCATAGAGTATAGCGCGTGTGATTTTGATTCCTTGTACAAGGCCATTACGGCCTCCGTTTTGCTTGCCGTTTGCGCGGCGTGCCTTATTTATCGTTACGGTCGATATCACATCGATACTTCAAAGAAAATTACAAGCGTTTTTAGTACTTTTTTTACCCATTACCCAAGTATAGCGTGTGATTTTGATTCCTTGTACAAAGGCCATTACGGCCTCCGTTTTGCTTGCCGTTTGCGCGGCGTGCCTTATTTATCGTTACGTCGATATCACATCGATACTTCAAAGAAATTACAAGCGTTTTTACGTACTTTTTCATACCCATAGAGTACTTAAGCGTGTGATTTTGATTCCTTGTACAAGGCCATTACGGCCTCCGTTTTGCTTGCCGTTTGCGCGGCGTGCCTTATTTATCGTTACAGTCGATATCACATCGATACTTCAAAGAAATTACAAGCGTTTTTTTTACTTTTTTTTGTACCCATAGAGTACTATAAGCGTGTGATTTTGATTCCTTGTACAAGGCCATTACGGCCTCCGTTTTGCTTGCCGTTTGCGCGGCGTGCCTTATTTATCGTTACGGTCGATATCACATCGATACTTCAAAGAAATTACAAAGCGTTTTTCGTACTTTTTTTGTACCCATAAGTATTAGCGTGTGATTTTTGATTCCTTGTACAAGGCCATTACGGCCTCCGTTTTGCTTGCCGTTTGCGCGGCGTGCCTTATTTATCGTTACAGTCGATATCACATCGATTACTTCAAAGAAAATTACAAGCGTTTTTTTGATACTTTTTTTTACCCATAGAGTATTAGCGTTGTGATTTTGATTCCTTGTACAAGGCCATTACGGCCTCCGTTTTGCTTGCCGTTTGCGCGGCGTGCCTTATTTATCGTTAAAGTCGATATCACATCGATTACTTCAAAGAAATTACAAACGTTTTTTAGTACTTTTTTTGTACCCATAGAGTACTTAGCGTGTGATTTTTGATTCCTTGTACAAGGCCATTACGGCCTCCGTTTTGCTTACCGTTTGCGCGGCGTGCCTTATTTATCGTTAAAGTCGATATCACATCGATTACTTCAAAGAAATTACAAACGTTTTTTAGTACTTTTTTTCGTACCCATAAGTACTTAAGCGTGTGATTTTGATTCCTTGTACAAGGCCATTACGGCCTCCGTTTTGCTTGCCGTTTGCGTTTGCGCCGTGCGTGCCTTATTTATCGTTAAGTCGATATCACATCGATTACTTCAAAGAAAATTACAAGCGTTTTTTTAGTACTTTTTTTTAGTACCATAAGTATTAAGCGTGTGATTTTTGATTCCTTGTACAAGGCCATTACGGCCTCCGTTTTGCTTGCCGTTTGCGCGGCGTGCCTTATTTATCGTTAAGTCGATATCACATCGATTACTTCAAAGAAAATTACAAACGTTTTTCGTACTTTTTTTCGTACCCATAGAGTACTTAAGTGTGTGATTTTGATTCCTTGTACAAGGCCATTCTGGCCTCCGTTTTGCTTGCCGTTTGCGCCGGCGTGCCTTATTTATCGTTCTGGTCGATATCACATCTGTACTTCAAAGAAAATTACAAACGTTTTTTTCATACTTTTTTTTGTACCCATAAGTATTAGCGTGTGATTTTTGATTCCTTGTACAAGGCCATTACGGCCTCCGTTTTGCTTGCCGTTTGCGCGGCGTGCCTTATTTATCGTTACGTCGATATCACATCGATACTTCAAAAAAATTACAAACGTTTTTTACTTTACTTTTTTACCCATAAGTACTTAAGCGTGTGATTTTGATTCCTTGTACAAGGCCATTACGGCCTCCGTTTTGCTTGCCCGTTTGCGCGGCGTGCCTTATTTATCGTTACGTCGATATCACATCGATTACTTCAAAAAAATTACAAACGTTTTTTTAAATACTTTTTTTTACCCATAAGTATATAGCGTGTGATTTTGATTCCTTGTACAAGGCCATTACGGCCTCCGTTTTGCTTGCCGTTTGCGCGGCGTGCCTTATTTATCGTTAAGTCGATATCACATCGATACTTCAAAGAAAATTACAAGCGTTTTTATTACTTTTTTTTGTACCCATAAGTACTTAGCGCGTGTGATTTTGATTCCTTGTACAAGGCCATTACGGCCTCCGTTTTGCTTGCCGTTTGCGCGGCGTGCCTTATTTATCGTTACAAGTCGATATCACATCGATACTTCAAAGAAAATTACAAATTACGTTTTTTTAGTACTTTTTTTATCGTACCCGATAAGTACTAAGCGTGTGATTTTGATTCCTTGTACAAGGCCATTACGGCCTCCGTTTTGCTTGCCGTTTGCGCGGCGTGCCTTATTTATCGTTACGTCGATATCACATCGATACTTCAAAGAAAATTACAAACGTTTTTTTACGTACTTTTTTGTACCCATAAGAGTACTTAAGCGTGTGATTTTGATTCCTTGTACAAGGCCATTACGGCCTCCGTTTTGCTTGCCGTTTGCGCGGCGTGCCTTATTTATCGTTACGGTCGATATCACATCGATACTTCAAAGAGAATTACAAGCGTTTTTTTTCGTACTTTTTTTCGTACCCATAGAGTACTTAGCGCTGTTATTTTTGATTCCTTGTACAAGGCCATTACGGCCTCCGTTTTGCTTGCCGTTTGCGCGGCGTGCCTTATTTATCGTTAAGTCGATATCACATCGATTACTTCAAAAAAAAATTACAAGCGTTTTTTCGTACTTTTTTTTACCCATAGAGTACTTAGCGTGTGATTTTTGATTCCTTGTACAAGGCCATTCCGACCTCCGTTTTGCTTGCGTTTGCGCCGGCGTGCCTTATATATCGTTACGTCGATATCACATCGATTACTTCAAAGAAATTACAAACGTTTTTTAATACTTTTTTTATTACCCATAAGTACTTAAGCGCGTGTGATTTTGATTCCTTGTACAAGGCCATTACGGCCTCCGTTTTGCTTGCCGTTTGCGCGGCGTGCCTTATTTATCGTTACGTCGATATCACATCGATTACTTCAAAGAAAATTACAAGCGTTTTTTTAGTACTTTTTTTTGACGTACCCATAAGTATTTAAGCGTGTGATTTTTGATTCCTTGTACAAGGCCATTACGGCCTCCGTTTTGCTTGCCGTTTGCGCGGCGTGCCTTATTTATCGTTACGGTCGATATCACATCGATTACTTCAAAGAAAATTACAAGCGTTTTTTTAGTACTTTTTTTTTACCCATAGAGTACTTAGCGTGTGATTTTGATTCCTTGTACAAGGCCATTACGGCCTCCGTTTTGCTTGCCGTTTGCGCGGCGTGCCTTATTTATCGTTAAATTGATATCACATCGATACTTCAAAGAAATTACAAACGTTTTTTTCGTACTTTTTTTGTACCCATAAGTACTTAAGCGTGTGATTTTGATTCCTTGTACAAGGCCATTACGGCCTCCGTTTTGCTTGCCGTTTGCGCGGCGTGCCTTATTTATCGTTACAGTCGATATCACGCCGATACTTCAAAGAAAATTACAAGCGTTTTTTCGTACTTTTTTTCGTACCATATAAGTACTTAAGCGTGTGATTTTGATTCCTTGTACAAGGCCATTACGGCCTCCGTTTTGCTTGCCGTTTGCGCGGCGTGCCTTATTTATCGTTACGGTCGATATCACATCGATTACTTCAAAGAAATTACAAGCGTTTTTTTATACTTTTTTTTACCCATAAGTACTTAGCGTGTGATTTTGATTCCTTGTACAAAGCCATTACGGCCTCCGTTTTGCTTGCCGTTTGCGCGGCGTGCCTTATTTATCGTTACGGTCGATATCACATCGATTACTTCAAAGAAAATTACAAGCGTTTTTTAGTACTTTTTTACGTACCCATAGAGTACTTAAGCGTGTGATTTTTGATTCCTTGTACAAGGCCATTACGGCCTCCGTTTTTTTGCTTGCCGTTTGCGCGGCGTGCCTTATTTATCGTTAAGTCGATATCACATCGATGCTTCAAAGAAAATACAAACGTTTTTTTTACTTTTTTTGTACCCATAGTAGTACTTAAGCGTGTGATTTTGATTCCTTGTACAAGGCCATTACGGCCTCCGTTTTGCTTTGCCGTTTGCGCGGCGTGCCTTATTTATCGTTAAATCGATATCACATCCGATTACTTCAAAGAAAATTACAAGCGTTTTTTTTACTTTTTTTTTGTACCCATAGAGTATTAGCGTGTGATTTTGATTCCTTGTACAAGGCCATTACGGCCTCCGTTTTGCTTGCCGTTTGCGCGGCGTGCCTTATTTATCGTTAAGTCGATATCACATCGATTACTTCAAAAAAATTACAAGCGTTTTTTAATACTTTTTTTCGTACCCATAAAGTATTAACGTGTGATTTTGATTCCTTGTACAAGGCCATTACGGCCTCCGTTTTGCTTGCCGTTTGCGCGGCGTGCCTTATTTATCGTTACGTCGATATCACATCGATTACTTCAAAGAAATTACAAACGTTTTTTTATTACTACTTTTTGTACCCATAAAGTACTTAAGCGTGTGATTTTGATTCCTTGTACAAGGCCATTACGGCCTCCGTTTTGCTTGCCGTTTGCGCGGCGTGCCTTATTTATCGTTACGTCGATATCACATCGATACTTCAAAAAAATTACAAACGTTTTTTCGTTACTTTTTTTGTACCCATAGAGTACTTAGCGTGTGATTTTTGATTCCTTGTACAAGGCCATTACGGCCTCCGTTTTGCTTGCCGTTTGCGCGGCGTGCCTTATTTATCGTTAAAGTCGATATCACATCGATACTTCAAAGAAAATTACAAACGTTTTTTTTTTTTACTTTTTTTGTGATTTTGAGCAAGTACTTAAGCGTGTGATTTTTGATTCCTTGTACAAGGCCATTACGGCCTCCGTTTTGCTTGCCGTTTGCGCGGCGTGCCTTATTTATCGTTAAAGTCGATATCACATCGATGCTTCAAAGAAAATTACAAACGTTTTTTAGTACTTTTTACCATACCA
The DNA here is from genome assembly GCA_026214975.1 of Gentiana macrophylla. Taxonomy (NCBI): domain Eukaryota; kingdom Viridiplantae; phylum Streptophyta; class Magnoliopsida; order Gentianales; family Gentianaceae; genus Gentiana; species Gentiana macrophylla. The sequence goes on along the minus strand of JAOBSW010000434.1, from coordinate 8,981 downwards.
TAGAGTATAAGCGTGTGATTTTGATTCCTTGTACAAGGCCATTACGGCCTCCGTTTTGCTTGCCGTTTTGCGCGGCGTGCCTTATTTATCGTTACGGTCGATATCACATCGATTACTTCAAAGAAAATTACAAACGTTTTTTTAGTACTTTTTTTGTACCCATAAGTACTTAAGCGTGTGATTTTGATTCCTTGTACAAGGCCATTACGGCCTCCGTTTTGCTTGCCGTTTGCGCGGCGTGCCTTATTTATCGTTACGGTCGATATCACATCGATACTTCAAAGAAAATTACAAACGTTTTTTTACTACTTTTTTTTTTTGACCATAGTATTAAGCGTGTGATTTTGATTCCTTGTACAAGGCCATTACGGCCTCCGTTTTGCTTGCCCGTTTGCGCCGGCGTGCGTGCCTTATTTATCGTTACGTCGATATCACATCGATACTTCAAAGAAAATTACAAATGTTTTTTTAGTACTTTTTTTGTACCCATAGAGTACTTAGCGTGTGATTTTGATTCCTTGTACAAAGGCCATTACGGCCTCCGTTTTGCTTGCCGTTTGCGCGGCGTGCCTTATTTATCGTTACAGTCGATATCACATCGATTACTTCAAAGAAAATTACAAACGTTTTTTACTTTTTTGTTACCCATAAGTATTAGCGTGTGTGATTTTGATTCCTTACACAAGCCATTTACGGCCTCCGTTTTGCTTGCCGTTTGCGCGGCGTGCCTTATTTATCGTTAAATCGATATCACATCGATACTTCAAAGAAAATTACAAACGTTTTTTTACTACTTTTTTTGTACCCATAAGTACTTAAGCGTGTGATTTTTGATTCCTTGTACAAGGCCATTACGGCCTCCGTTTTGCTTGCCGTTTGCGGCGTGCCTTATTTATCGTTACGGTCGATATCACATCGATACTTCAAAGAAATTACAAACGTTTTTTTAGTACTTTTTTGTACCATAGTAGTACTTAGCGTGTGATTTTTGATTCCTTGTACAAGGCCATTACGGCCTCCGTTTTGCTTGCCGTTTGCGCGGCGTGCCTTATTTATCGTTAAAGTCGATATCACATCGATACTTTCAAAGAAAATTACAAACGTTTTTTAACTTTTTTTTCCGTACCCATAAAGTATTAAGCGTGTGATTTTGATTCCTTGTACAAGGCCATTCTGGCCTCCGTTTTGCTTGCCGTTTGCGGCGGCGTGCCTTATTTATCGTTAAAGTCGATATCACATCGATTACTTCAAAAAATTACAAGCGTTTTTTTTCGTACTTTTTTTGTACCCATAAAGTACTTAGCGTGTGATTTTGATTCCTTGTACAAGGCCATTACGGCCTCCGTTTTGCTTGCCGTTTGCGCGGCGTGCCTTATTTATCGTTACAGTCGATATCACATCGATACTTCAAAGAAAATACAAAAAGTTTTTTAAAGTACTTTTTTTTACCCATATAAGTACTTAAGCGTGTGATTTTGATTCCTTGTACAAGGCCATTACGGCCTCCGTTTTGCTTGCCGTTTGCGCGGCGTGCCTTATTTATCGTTAAGTCGATATCACATCGATACTTCAAAGAAAATTACAAGCGTTTTTAGTACTTTTTTCATTACCCATAAGTACTTAGCGTGTGATTTTGATTCCTTGTACAAGGCCATTACGGCCTCCGTTTTGCTTGCCGTTTGCGCGGCGTGCCTTATTTATCGTTAAGTCGATATCACATCGATTACTTCAAAGAAAATTACAAAGCGTTTTTTAAATACTTTTTTGTTACCCATAAGTATAGCGTGTGATTTTTGATTCCTTGTACAAGGCCATTACGGCCTCCGTTTTGCTTACCCGTTTGCGCGGCGTGCCTTATTTATCGTTAAGTCGATATCACATCGATTACTTCAAAGAAAATTACAAAGCGTTTTTTTAAGTACTTTTTTTACCCATAAGTACTACTAGCGTGTGATTTTGATTCCTTGTACAAGGCCATTACGGCCTCCGTTTTGCTTGCCGTTTGCGCGGCGTGCCTTATTTATCGTTACGGTCGATATCACATCGATACTTCAAAGAAATTACAAGCGTTTTTTAGTACTTTTTTTCGTACCATAGAGTACTTAAGCGTGTGATTTTGATTCCTTGTACAAGGCCATTACGGCCTCCGTTTTGCTTGCCGTTTGCGCGGCGTGCCTTATTTATCGTTACGGTCGATATCACATCGATTACTTCAAAGAAAATTACAAGCGTTTTTTTTTACTTTTTCGTACCCATAAGTACTAGCGCGTGTGATTTTTGATTCCTTGTACAAGGCCATTACGGCCTCCGTTTTGCTTGCCGTTTGCGCGGCGTGCCTTATTTATCGTTACGGTCGATATCACATCGATTACTTCAAAGAAAATTACAAGCGTTTTTTTAGTACTTTTTTTGTACCCATAAGTATAGCGTGTGATTTTTGATTCCTTGTACAAGGCCATTCCGGCCTCCGTTTTGCTTGCCGTTTGCGCCGGCGTGCCTTATTTATCGTTCTGGTCGATACCACATCAGTACTTCAATGAGAATTACAAGCGTTTTATTTCGTACTTTTTTTATTACCCATAGAGTACTTAACTGTGTGATTTTTGATTCCTTGTACAAGGCCATTCCGGCCTCCGTTTTGCTTGCCATTTGCGCCGGCGTGCCTTATTTATCGTTCTGGTCGATATCACATCAGTACTTCAAAGAAAATTACAAGCGTTTTTTAGTACTTTTTCGTTACCCATAGAGTACTTAAGCGTGTGATTTTGATTCCTTGTACAAGGCCATTACGGCCTCCGTTTTGCTTGCCGTTTGCGCGGCGGCGTGCCTTATTTATCGTTACGGTCGATATCACATCGATTACTTCAAAGAGAATTACAAACGTTTTTTTAGTACTTTTTTTTGTACCCATAAGTACTTAAGCGTGTGATTTTGATTCCTTGTACAAGGCCATTACGGCCTCCGTTTTGCTTGCCGTTTGCGCGGCGTGCCTTATTTATCGTTACGTCGATATCACATCGATTACTTCAAAGAAAATTACAAAGCGTTTTTTTTTTTACTTTTTTTCGTACCCATAGAGTATTAGCGTGTGATTTTGATTCCTTGTACAAGGCCATTACGGCCTCCTCCGTTTTGCTTGCCGTTTGCGCGGCGTGCCTTATTTATCGTTACGTCGATATCACATCGATACTTCAAAGAAAATTACAAACGTTTTTTTAGTACTTTTTTAATACCCATAGAGTACTTAGCGTGTGATTTTGATTCCTTGTACAAGGCCATTACGGCCTCCGTTTTGCTTGCCGTTTGCGCGGCGTGCCTTATTTATCGTTACGGTCGATATCACATCGATTACTTCAAAGAAAATTACAAGCGTTTTTTTAGTACTTTTTTGTACCCATAAGTACTTAGCGTGTGATTTTGATTCCTTGTACAAGGCCATTACGGCCTCCGTTTTGCTTGCCGTTTGCGCGGCGTGCCTTATTTATCGTTATCACATGTCGATATCACATCGATTACTTCAAAGAGAAATTTACAAACGTTTTTTCATTACTTTTTCCGTTTTGTACCCATAGAGTACTAAGCGTGTGATTTTTTCGACTTGTACAAGGCCATTACGGCCTCCGTTTTGCTTGCCGTTTGCGCGGCGTGCCTTATTTATCGTTACGGTCGATATCACATCGATACTTCAAAGAAAAATTACAAGCGTTTTTTTAGTACTTTTTTTTACCCATAGAGTACTTAGCGTGTGATTTTGATTCCTTGTACAAGGCCATTACGGCCTCCGTTTTGCTTGCCGTTTGCGCGGCGTGCCTTATTTATCGTTCTGGTCGATATCACGTCAGTACTTCAAAGAGAATTACAAAGGTTTTTTTCATACTTTTTTCTTACCCATAGAGTACTTAACTGTGTGATTTTTGATTCTTTGTACAAGGCCATTATGGCCTCTGTTTTGATTGCCGTTTGCGTCCGCGTGCCTTATTTATCGTTCTGGTCGATATCACATCAGTACTTCAAAGAGAATTACAAACCTTTTTTTAGTACTCTTTTCTGTACCCATATAGAGTATGCGCGTGTGATTTTGATTCCTTGTACAAGGCCATTACGGCCTCCGTTTTGCTTGCCGTTTGCGCGGCGTGCCTTATTTATCGTTACGGTCGATATCACGTCGATACTTCAAAGAAAATTACAAGCGTTTTTTTAGTACTTTTTTGTACCCATAAGTACTTAAGCGTGTGATTTTGATTCCTTGTACAAGGCCATTACGGCCTCCGTTTTGCTTGCCGTTTGCGCGGCGTGCCTTATTTATCGTTAAATCGATATCACATCGATACTTCAAAGAAAATTACAAACGTTTTTCGTACTTTTTTTCGTACCATAGAGTACTTAGCGTGTGATTTTTTGATTCCTTGTACAAGGCCATTACGGCCTCCGTTTTGCTTACCGTTTGCGCGGCGTGCCTTATTTATCGTTAAGTCGATATCACATCGATACTTCAAAGAAAATTACAAACGTTTTTTTAGTACTTTTTTTGTACCCATAGAGTACTAAGCGTGTGATTTTGATTCCTTGTACAAGGCCATTACGGCCTCCGTTTTGCTTGCCGTTTGCGCGGCGTGCCTTATTTATCGTTACGGTCGATATCACATCGATACTTCAAAGAAATTACAAACGTTTTTAGTACTTTTTTTTAGTACCCATAAGTATTAGCCTAAGCGTGTGATTTTGATTCCTTGTACAAGGCCATTACGCCTCCGTTTTGCTTGCCGTTTGCGCCGGCGTGCCTTATTTATCGTTAAAGTCGATATCACATCGATTACTTCAAAGAAAATTACAAATGTTTTTTTATTATACTTTTTTACGTACCCATAAGTACTTAAGCGTGTGATTTTGATTCCTTGTACAAGGCCATTACGGCCTCCGTTTTGCTTGCCGTTTGCGCGGCGTGCCTTATTTATCGTTAAGTCGATATCACATCGATACTTCAAAGAAAATTACAAACGTTTTTTTACGTACTTTTTTATTACCCATAAAGTACTTAGCGTGTGATTTTGATTCCTTGTACAAAGCCATTACGGCCTCCGTTTTGCTTGCCGTTTGCGCGGCGTGCCTTATTTATCGTTACGGTCGATATCACATCGATTACTTCAAAGAAAATTACAAACGTTTTTTAGTACTTTTTTTTACCCAGCAAGTACTTATTAGCGTGTGATTTTGATTCCTTGTACAAGGCCATTACGGCCTCCGTTTTGCTTTTTACCGTTTGCGCGGCGTGCCTTATTTATCGTTAAGTCGATATCACATCGATTACTTCAAAGAAAATTACAAGCGTTTTTTTACATACTTTTTTACTTTTTCGTACCCATAAGTACTTAGCGTGTGATTTTGATTCCTTGTACAAGGCCATTACGGCCTCCGTTTTGCTTGCCGTTTGCGCCGCGTGCCTTATTTATCGTTACGGTCGATATCACATCGATACTTCAAAGAAAATTACAAGCGTTTTTTTAGTACTTTTTCGTACCCATAAGTATAGCGTGTGATTTTTTGATTCCTTGTACAAGGCCATTACGGCCTCCGTTTTGCTTGCCGTTTGCGCGGCGTGCCTTATTTATCGTTACGTCGATATCACATCGATACTTCAAAGAAATTACAAACGTTTTTTTAGTACTTTTTTTGTACCCATAAGTATAGCGTGTGATTTTGATTCCTTGTACAAGGCCATTACGGCCTCCGTTTTGCTTGCCGTTTGCGCGGCGTGCCTTATTTATCGTTAAGTCGATATCACATCGATTACTTCAAAGAAAATTACAAGCGTTTTTTCGTACTTTTTTTTACCCATAGAGTACTTAAGTGTGTGATTTTTGATTCCTTGTACAAGGCCATTCCGGCCTCCGTTTTGCTTGCCGTTTGCGCGGCGTGTCTTATTTATCGTTCCGGTCGATATCACATCGATTACTTCAAAGAAAATTACAAACGTTTTTTAGTACTTTTTTTGTACCCATAAGTACTAAGCGTGTGATTTTGATTCCTTGTACAAGGCCATTACGGCCTCGTTTTTGCTTGCCGTTTGCGCGGCGTGCCTTATTTATCGTTCTGGTCGATATCACATCAGTACTTCAAAGAGAATTACAAACGTTTTTTTTATTACTTTTTTTCGTACCCATAGAGTACTTAACCGTGTGATTTTTGATTCCTTGTACAAGGCCATTATGGCCTCCGTTTTGCTTGCCGTTTGCGCGGCGTGCCTTATTTATCGTTACGTCGATATCACATCGATACTTCAAAGAAAATTACAAATGTTTTTAGTACTTTTTTTGTACCCATAAGTACTTAAGCGTGTGATTTTGATTCCTTGTACAAGGCCATTACGGCCTCCGTTTTGCTTGCCCGTTTGCGCGGCGTGCCTTATTTATCGTTACAGTCGATATCACATCGAGTACTTCAAAGAAAATTACAAACGTTTTTTTAGTACTTTTTTTGTACCCATAAGTATTAAGCGTGTGATTTTGATTCCTTGTACAAGGCCATTACGGCCTCCGTTTTGCTTGCCGTTTTGCGCGGCGTGCCTTATTTATCGTTACGTCGATATCACATCGATACTTCAAAGAAAATTACAAGCGTTTTTTTTTTTTGTACTTTTTACGTACCCATAAAGTATAGCGTGTGATTTTTGATTCCTTGTACAAGGACATTATGGCCTCCGTTTTGCTTTTTGTTTGCGCCGGCGTGCCTTATTTATCGTTACGTCGATATCACATCGATTACTTCAAAGAAAATTACAAGCGTTTTTTCGTACTTTTTTTGTACCCATAAGTATATAGCGTGTGATTTTGATTCCTTGTACAAGGCCATTCTGGCCTCCGTTTTGCTTGCCGTTTGCGCCGGCGTGCCTTATTTATCGTTCTAGTCGATATCACATCAGTACTTCAAAGAAAATTACAAACGTTTTTTTCGTACTTTTTTTGTACCCATAGAGTACTTAACGTGTGATTTTTGATTCCTTGTACAAGGCCATTATGGCCTCCGTTTTGCTTGCCGTTTGCGCCGGCGTGCCTTATTTATCGTTATGGTCGATATCACATCAGTACTTCAAAGAGAATTACAAACGTTTTTTTATTACTTTTTTTCGTACCCATAGAGTACTTAAGTGTGTGATTTTTGATTCCTTGTACAAGGCCATTCTGGCCTCCGTTTTGCTTGCCGTTTGCGCCGGCGTGCCTTATTTATCGTTCTGTCGATATCACATCGATACTTCAAAGAAAATTACAAATGTTTTTTCGTACTTTTTTTTACCCATAGAGTACTTAGCGTGTGATTTTGATTCCTTGTACAAGGCCATTACGGCCTCCGTTTTGCTTGCCCGTTTGCGCGGCGTGCCTTATTTATCGTTAAGTCGATATCACATCGATTACTTCAAAGAAAATTACAAACGTTTTTAGTACTTTTTTGTACCCATAAGTACTTAAGCGTGTGATTTTGATTCCTTGTACAAGGCCATTACGGCCTCCGTTTTGCTTGCCGTTTGCGCGGCGTGCCTTATTTATCGTTACGGTCGATATCACATCGATTACTTCAAAAAAATTACAAACGTTTTTTATTACTTTTTTCGTACCCATAAGTATTAGCGCGTGTGATTTTGATTCCTTGTACAAGGCCATTACGGCCTCCGTTTTGCTTGCGTTTGCGCGGCGTGCCTTATTTATCGTTAAGTCGATATCACATCGATTACTTCAAAGAAAATTACAAGCGTTTTTTTAGTACTTTTTTTGTACCCATAAAGTATAGCGTGTGATTTTGATTCCTTGTACAAGGCCATTCTGGCCTCCGTTTTGCTTGCCGTTTGCGCCGGCGTGCCTTATTTATCGTTCTGGTCGATATCACATCAGTACTTCAAAGAGAATTACAAACGTTTTTTACGTACTTTTTTTCGTACCCATAGAGTATTAACCGTGTGATTTTTGATTCCTTGTACAAGGCCATTATGGCCTCCGTTTTGCTTGCCGTTTGCGCCGGCGTGCCTTATTTATCGTTCCGGTCGATATCACATCGATTACTTCAAAGAAAATTACAAGCGTTTTTTTGTACTTTTTTTTGTACCCATAAGTACTTAGCGTGTGATTTTTGATTCCTTGTACAAGGCCATTACGGCCTCCGTTTTGCTTGCCGTTTGCGCGGCGTGCCTTATTTATCGTTACAGTCGATATCACATCGATACTTCAAAAAAAATTACAAACGTTTTTTCATACTTTTTTGTACCCATAAGTACTTAGCGTGTGATTTTGATTCCTTGTACAAGGCCATTACGGCCTCCGTTTTGCTGCCGTTTGCGCGGCGTGCCTTATTTATCGTTACGTCGATATCACGCCGATTACTTCAAAGAAAATTACAAACGTTTTTTAAGTACTTTTTTTGTACCCATAGAGTACTTAGCGTGTGATTTTGATTCCTTGTACAAGGCCATTCCGGCCTCCGTTTTGCTTGCCGTTTGCGCGGGCGTGCCTTATTTATCGTTCTGGTCGATATCACATCGATTACTTCAAAGAAATTACAAGCGTTTTTACTTTTTTTCGTACCCATAAAGTACTTAAGCGTGTGATTTTGATTCCTTGTACAAGGCCATTACGGCCTCCGTTTTGCTTGCCGTTTGCGCGGCGTGCCTTATTTATCGTTACGTGCGATATCACATCGATACTTCAAAGAAAATTACAAACGTTTTTAAGTACTTTTTTTACGTACCCATAAAGTACTTAGCGTGTGATTTTGATTCCTTGTACAAGGCCATTACGGCCTCCGTTTTGCTTGCCGTTTGCGCGGCGTGCCTTATTTATCGTTACGGTCGATATCACATCGATTACTTCAAAAATTACAAACGTTTTTTTATACTTTTTTAGTACCCATAGAGTACTTAAGCGTGTGATTTTGATTCCTTGTACAAGGCCATTACGGCCTCCGTTTTGCTTGCCGTTTGCGCGGCGTGCCTTATT
>JAOBSW010000208.1:0-70923 GCA_026214975.1 Gentiana macrophylla | reverse complement strand
TTTGATTCCTCTCCATGGTTTCTAAAGTTGCTTTAAAAGAAGAATCTCTATATATTTTGATAGACTTTGATGCCTATCCTTAGAATACGGCACTATACCTGAAGAGATGCCTTTATAAAACCAGCTGAATGCTCTACCTCCCTATCTGGTTTGATATTCAGGTCCATATGGCCTTTAAGGGTGAAGCTATACACTGTTCATCACCATTATTATCAGGGCATTCGTCACTTGACCCTTTCCAACTCCTGCTTTCTTCTGATTTTGAAATGATCTTCAAAAGAGCCTTCATGCAGCAGAGACCTTGACGCCGCCCTCCACTTTCTGCTTCCTTTCCGATTTCTTTGCCCACGCTTCAGCATCAGGGTTTTAAATCGCCGCTTAGAAGATTTGCAAACAACACAGTCACATGGCTGCTCATGTTTAGGCCCTTTCCCACTTGGAGGCTGAAGACAGATAATGCAGGAACATCCAGGTTTATGGCGTGATGTTTTGTTCTGTTACTCTGAGATGATGTAGCCTTTCTACTACTGCCAAATCAGCAAGCGCATCAAGCCCCTCCAAAATCTCTACTGTTTCAGGATCCTGCGGTAGAGGATCTTTCATTCTCTCTGAAGTAGCTGCAAACGAATCAAACTAGCTTAATAGCATATACAGCAAAAAGAAAAACTAACCGCATGCCATTGGCATAATCAGACACGAGAGGAAATTCAGGATAAAGAGAATTAAATTAAGACACTCTACCATAGTTCATGGCAGGTAACAAGGCTTCATTAAGCTTCTCTGATGTTAATTCTTCATCTGCTGAACACACACATCTGAAACCAGAAAGATTAAACAAAAGAGGTCACTAGGTCACTTAATTCTTCACTTTTCATATACTTGTATCAGAGGTACCTTGAACGAACTCCAAAACAATTCTTGTTTACACAAGAAAAAGACATCTCTTCTGTCATGAATTTTGTTTTTTTAATCCTCGCCTTCTGATGCAATTTAGTAACAAGCACAACATGTAGCCAAGTAATCAAAGGTAACAGCAAGGCAGGATACTGCTCATGCGTAATGTTGAGGAAAAAGTAGTTCTAAGCACCCTCCACCCCCATTTTTCTCAAACAAAACAATTTAGGATGACATACACAGGTCACACATAAGGATGAGAGCACTAATGGAAAAAGACAGGAGAAATGTCCAAATTGACCCTAGCAAAGAATGAGATAAGCACTTACTTTAACTTAGGAACTCTTAGGACCTTCAACATGCATCACATGGAAGAAATTCAGTTGAGTTCTACAGGTAGAAGTCAATATGCAGGCAAACGAGCCAGAATAAACTAAACCGTATCCCCACTTACAGACCTAGCAATATCCCAGAAGTTCTCAGAGCATGTCCATGTAGATTTAAGAAGAGCATCAACAGGCACTTTACGCCACTTGAAACATTTCTCGCACTGAACCCACTGGATCCTTTTACTGCGACAAAAGAAATACAGTTCAAAAAGAGACCTATCACAAGCTAAAAACTCCCTTTGTTGTGCAGAATAATGTTCAATTTCAAAGCATACCCATCACCATCAGATGCAGGATAGGGGCCTTCCAATAACTGGTGCATCCTGCTGCATATACAGAAAATCAGAAGGCAAAAGTTTGGACATAACATATGAAATTTGAAATTAGGTTATTAAAACCATAGCACATATGCTGGGAGAGAACACTGAGAAGGTTCCTGAAAGATGCAATAAAAGCATAGAGCAGAAAATAATCCAAAACAAGCTCTTACTTTGTAGTGCAAGAAAACCAGGAGCCAGGAGAAAACATCTTTCTCACTACACATAGAAGACCATGATACTAAAAGTAATAATACTCTCATCTCTAAATACAACAAAACATTTAGTACCTCATTGAATTCCTCGAATTCACAGCCATCTATTACATTAACAGTGGATCCTTATTGGGAGGCGGACGAAACAATCCTTGAACTTGTTCCCATGTGACTTTTAGTTCCACTACATCTTCACTGTCAATCTTCAGGCGCTTCTTCTTAAACCAACAGTACCATTCTCATTCTTTTTCTTTCTACAAGCTGAATCATTGGCTTTGTCATGACTCTGGTTTATCAGCTTCACACCAGGCACTTGCTGACGCTGCTGTTTGCTGATTGATGGGAAACAAGGAGGGTGACGCTGCATATCTTGTCGTGAGGCAAGTTAGTTTGTGCCAGTTCAATATTTTCAGCACTTCCACCAGCTTTATTGACTTTAGCCACAAATTCCCTGCTTGAAGAAGATTTAGAGCAGAATTGGAAGTCTCATTTCCTGCAATTAAAATAATTGTAAATCTGGTTGAATGAATACAGCCTGTGCCTAGTAAGACATTTCACTAAAAAGGAAGCACTGCAATAATCTTTTTTGAAAGATAGAACTTAGAGTTCAAAGAAAGTGAGGCAGAGACAAAATAATGTACTTCCAACCTGGCAGATTTTCTCTTATGAACACAGTCAAGAACCTATACGTGTTTAGTTTTAAAACCTACAGTACAGTTCCATAGTCAATTGAAATTGTAATACTGACTTCTACAGGCAAACCTTCTGGAGAAGCAACTGAAACCTTTCTGCAGCCCATGACTAACTTCCTTCTGGCTCTATTCTACTAAATGTCACTGAAAAGAAAATCAGGTATTATAACATGCTAAAAATACTTAGCATATGAAGAAAGCATGCTACGACAGATACAGGTTCCCACTTTCCTTCTTTATTATTCATTGCCTTCTATCAGTTAATCCTTTTCTAGGCTTGCCATGAGAAGTAGTATGTAGGAGAATGGTGCTTATAACAGAAAAAGCGAGATTCCCTGCATTAGTGAAAATCCCCAACCGCCTCCCCAAACCCAAAAAGCACGGTAAAGGGAGGAGGGGGTAAACAGGGGAAAGCGCAAACCTTTTCTACAGAATTATACCTGGCAAGGAAATTCTGCATAAATAGTTCATCAAAACAGTACTAACTATCCAAAATCTATCCAATTACTAATATCACCAGCTTGCAAATGCATTGACTGAATACAAGGAGTGATCCTTCAAGAACATACATCCGGCTGTTATTATTTGGCCAAAACTGAACTGGAAAAGCCATTCATTCCCTTTCGAATCTTGTACCTTCAAAGGCATTCCTTCTGGCTGAGAAATTATGGAAAGTAAGCCTATGACGCAACGAACCTAAGTTAATTAAACACAGATACAGCAACCCTAAAATAAGGAAACTCACAGGAACACTAGCATTAAAAGAAATGTCCAATGCAAGCCTTTTCAAGGAAAACTAAATTGGAGGAATGGTACCTCCTTTCAAGGCAGCTAAAAAGTTCACACCTTAACATATTACAATTTGTCTTAAAGAATTACTTAGAGAAGAACATAAAATGACATGAAGAGAAAACGCTAGACCTACACGAGACTAATCCAACTAAAAATATATTTAATTTTACTTGACAATTGAAGAGAAGAGTAAAAACAATGGACAACATCAATGCAAGTGAAAACATAAAGAGACAAGGCAAAAAGATAGAATAGTTAAGAGAAGGTCCGCACTAAAAACTACATTATTACCAGTATATGCGTGGAAATGGGAAAAAGTGGTTACTTGAAAATTAGAAATCTGACAGGAAAATATAATCATTTATTATCAAATAAAATATCACTTTTAACTTTTCCTCCAAGTGTTATGGGTATGCCACAGTAGAAAGGGTACTACAACGCAGGTGGGCATTTCAAATTGCAACACCACAACTATGAAAACAGCATAACATTGATCAAGCTGTATGCAGTAGTGCACCAGTTATATCCAAAATAAACTACTTTACTTCTATGAACTAAATCTGCAACACTGAAAAGAAAATGGTTTCTGTTTGATAGCATCAGATAAGATTCAATCAAATTCAGCACCAGGTGCCCCTTTCATAAAATTAAAATCGCACAAACACATACTTAAATCATTTGAACATGGTGCCATACAGTCGTTGAAGCATAAAATATAGAACACCAAACAGGAAGAATGACAAGGACTAAAAATAAGAAAGTAACACGATAAACTTCAAAACAGGCATAACCTCGGCACACTTTTTTTTGAAGCACCAAGCGCCTCTATCCTTCCAGCATCACTTGCAGTTAACGCCTTCTCAAACAAAGGTGTTATTACAGAGTTCGAACTAGAGAAAGTCAAGACAAACACAGATCCCAAGCTTGAGATTTAGATCGCATTACCAAATTCATAATTCAAGACACGGAGCAGGATCTTTCTAGCTAAGTTTTTTCCTTTCATTTTTCTCTATATGTAAGAAACAAGATAGAAATCAAAATGATTTTTAGGAAACCCCTGATGCTTTTATCCAATAAAAATATAAGCCCTTTCACATGTTCAAAAGTACAGCACATTAACTTTCAAAACAATGAGACGAACCAATGGTGTTATTGTCTTGACAGATACATCAGCAATTTCAGATACCGATTAAACTAATTAATATTATGTTTTACAAAGTCACTCAAGTATGGTGTGTGAGTCCTGAAATGATCCTGATCCTTATATCAGTCAGACATCATCAAAGATAAGCAGTGTTTCCTGGGAGTTATATTGAGAAACTCCCACTGTCTGTCCTTTCTACGTAGTTAAATTCCAATTTCAAACAACAAACTCCACGACTCCACGATGATAAATTCTATAACTTAGTATCAAGACTGCATAGTTTACTCTAGACACATATGACCAGAATTCATTCAAATATTGAACTTACTAAACACTGAAACAGAAACAGTCAACACCAGTGCGACTCTATCACTAAAGGATACTTTTCAGCAAATTTCTGCAACTGTTCCTCATTAATTTGCGTCCAATACCGAGGAAGCAGCTGACTTCTTGCTTTGGCTTCACCCATGGTCTTTAAATTACGTAGCTGAGCCTCAGATACATCCACCTGTTTCTGAATACAATATTGTTTCTCGATTTGTGGGGATTGAATTGGTCGATATGGCGCCCAGCCACCATCATGTGACCATCCATCTCGGTTTTTGATGTAGAAGCCACAACCAAGCTAAAACTGACGAGTAGAATGAGCTGTCTGCCGGGACTGACTCAGGTATGAACTAGGTTGTTCTCCGAGACTGGCTAATGCACAAAAAAATAAATAATAAAAGTAAAAAGTGAAAACTATAGCCAAAACTTTCTTACACAGCAATATTCTTTCATACGTAAGGATGAATACCAAGAGTTCCATGTTGAACTTCCAAAGAACTGATCTTCATGTTGCCATTCATTCTGTCAAATGAATCCTCCACCTTCCATTTATCCATGGAAGAGGAAGGCAATCTTTCATTAAAACAGAGTCCATCAACCTCAGTAGGAACCCTTGACTGCAAGTCAGTTTTTGAAGTAGCATTGAACATGCTTGGAGCCTGACGCCATGGTACTGGGCCTGAACCGGCAATACGACTCCAGTTTCTTCCAGAGGTGCCTTTAATTCTTTCAGGCTGTAGGGGAACGAAGAGAGAAGGTGGAGGCCAAGCAGGATTCGGCGTCTGCAAAGAAGATATTATAGTACAAGACTTCACTGTGGAGATAAAGAGTGAGTCATGATTCATACAGCACAATATAACCACATGTCTCTGACTTAAAAATGCAACTTATGGAGATAGACACTAGCTACTACTGAAAAGTTAATGATAAACTACAGCATATAAACAGTTCAACCACAGTGAAGAATAAGTAAGAATATTACAATATAGTCGGTTATGGATAGCTTGTCTTCAAGTACGCTTCTATCACAGCACAGCAGATAAAGCTGTTTTGGACTTTCTGAGATAGGCACTGTATACAATGTTACTTGGCAACTAAGGCATGTAAACGCCCCAATCGCTATGAAAGGTAAGTTATACGATATACTCATTCACACCAGGTGGGGCCAGCTCGCTTGTTCCATTACGCCACAAACGATACTCTCTCCCAATGCCCATAAAATCATATCCTTTTAACTGCCTCCTTCCTCCATGTTTTCTTTGTCTGCCTCTCATGCGCGTGCCTCTCATGCGCATTTAACATCTCGCAGCCAAGCCGGCACACGACCACACCGCTTCAACCGTGACTCCCATTTTCTTACTTAACAGTGACATTGTTCCTAATCTGTCATTTCTCACACATCCATCACAGAATTCTCATCTTCCCTACACTGCCTTTTGTTCATGCTTATTACTAACTGCCCAAGATTCAGGCCTGTAAAATAGCTAGCATTGCTAGACTCATTACTGTCTGATAAAACTTACCTTTTAAGTGCTAAGATTTAGAAGCACCTTACAATCATATAGAACATACCTTTGCACTTTAAAGAAACTAGTTTTTGTTTTTATAATTATGTTCGTGCACGAGTGAAGAATTTATCAGTCTTGCGAATTCTCCATCTTAACGGATTTGAGAAATATAAATAGAGAAAAAGGTAATCTAGTTGTTATCCACTTGTTACATCAAAGAGAGGAACACGAAACTTCTAGAAACGGTCCAAGAAAGATAATCAGAAATAGACAGGGGTTATGCAAAATTATCTGCAAATGCTTTCATGACTCAGCACTGACATTTGAAGTTTGAAGAGTTAAGAGATGATAGAAGGGGGGTATTATTAGAGCTTAAAAGCATATCGAATTCCAGAAAGGAAGGGAGGGAAAAAAAGTGAGCCCCAAAATCTTACCAAAATGAAACTCTTTCTCGCACATGTTATGCACTCAATTCCACCAGCATCCAGCAAAACGAACGTGTGGAAAGAAACGATGCATCCACAGTGTATTTGCTGCATACAAGAGTTTAGATAGAGATTAAAATTTATAAAAGGACCAAATTTTAAGATTTCTTCAAAGAAAAAGGGAGACGGTGAAAGAAAAAAGAAAAACATGCTTCCAATTTTTCTTGTAACCAATATCCTTTTGCAGAACCTAACTAATTAGAAGGGTAAATAGCATTAAATCAAAGGAAATAGCAGCACCAATAGTATATATATCAACTCACCTTTCCGCAAGATTCACAGCACCTCCAACCAGAAGAGTTGAGATGGAAAGTCTCGCAGAAATTTCCTTGCTCGTAAGCAGACCTACATGCATTATTATGGCTACTACAATTTAAATAATCTAGGCATTTCTTGCTATAATTAAAACACATCACATGCTATATAACAAATAAATGGGACTCATGGGAGTACAAAATCAGTTTAAATTCCACACACACACACACGCACAAAAAAAAAAAAAAACTTCCACGGATAATTCTCCTCCGCTGCCAAAGACACCGCAAACTTTGAATGAATTCTACTACCATGACCGAAAAACCAAATACAACAAAAGAGAAGAACAAATGCAGTGAAGTAAACATTTGAATGGAATGAAGGGGCAGAGGTTAAAAGGTAAAAAGAAGAGAAAGACGCAGAAGTAATGGAAGCTTACGAGCAACGATCACAGAGGTCAGCAAAATCACCGGTGCGGCGACGCCAGCCTTTTCTAGAGCTTAAAAGTAGTAGTTTGCAGCAGGAATTGAAACAAACGTTCT
The DNA here is from genome assembly GCA_026214975.1 of Gentiana macrophylla. NCBI lineage: Eukaryota > Viridiplantae > Streptophyta > Magnoliopsida > Gentianales > Gentianaceae > Gentiana > Gentiana macrophylla. Next base: position 63,363 of record JAOBSW010000208.1, on the reverse strand, counting down.
GTATTCCTGTCACCGTCGCGGTGTGTCGTCGAGGAGGAAGACGGCGCTGCTGCCATCGTTTGGAAAGGAAAACACGTTTACAATCAAGTCGAACAGCAACGCACATATAACCCCATTTCTCGCTGATCGATCAGAGGCAATTAAAAAAGGAAAAACAGAAACTGAATGAAAAGAAGCCCACTTTTTTTACGTTAAAATTGTCAAGTAGTAAAACAAAAATAGGCAGGGCGTAGAAGAAGTAACAAACTGTAGCAAACAAAACAAAAAAAATGCCAAATATTTGTTGGTTGGGTTGGAGAGGGAGAGGGAGAGGGAGAGGGAGAAGGAAAAGGAGAAGGAGAGGGTTTAAGAACAAAAAGAAAATACTACTACACAGTGGCCCATCCCCCAGGGCAGGGGAGTGTGTGTTTATTCTGGGGTTGCAATAGTGACACGTGGAGAGCAGAAGTTATTTATCATTCGATTTTTTTATAATTAATTTTTGGAAAAATGTCTAAAAAAATATATTGTATTTAATTGTATAAACAGTGACACACTTCACTTTTAATCGATTATAACTTATAAAAGACATAAAATTAAGATAATGACCAATCTATCCTCGATTAATATATGAAAAATAGGAGCGCTGATAAAGATAAAAATAAAAATAAGAGAATGAAAGATCAAGCAGAAAGAAATGAGAAGAATTATAAAAATGATTTTAGATGATACCATCGATTAATATATTTAAAAAAAAAGGAGCTCTGATAAAATAAAAATAAGAGAAGGAAAGACGGCAAGATAAAGAAATGAGAAGAATTACATGTGTGGTTGATTCGGTATGATACTGTTTATGAGTCATGATTAATTCACACATATAGATGCGCACAGAGCGCACATGCATCGATTATAACCCTACACTTTGTGATACCTCTAAAATAAGACTTCGCACCATAACTCTTCTCGAAAGAAAGAGACGCCAAAGTTTTTTTTTTTTTTTTGGATGTTACAAATGTTTTTCTTCTTTTCCTGGATGCTAAAAATGTTTTTCTTAACGCACCACCAGCGACGCATCGACAACCGCTGACAGAAATGACCATCGGAATATGTTGACCACCTCGATGCAAATGACTCCCCGGATGCAGCGACCACCCCCGCGTTAAGACAAAGCACCGATCGAGACACTCGATCTTTGCACAAATGAAAGTTTACGCGATTTACGATATGAGACATAACTAATTAATCCTACGGTAAGGCTGAAGATTTACCTTTCGGAGAGGAATAGATAATCGACCAAAGCCGAGATGCCGTAGTCTTCCGGATTGTGTCTCCAAATGACGACCGCGACGCCGATCCTGCCAGAATCCTCCTCAAAAACCCCTAGGTTTTTCTTCTCTAAACGACTAAGCAAGAAACTAATTTTTCTTCCTCTAATTTGTAGTGGCGCAGAAAAGTGTTGTGTAATGGTGTCGTGATTTAACTCTCTTTATATATGAAAATAACTAAATAAGAGAGCTATCATTTTCACACCACAAAACATATTCCCATAAGAAAAGATATTTGCCAACACCATTACCTATTCCCATAAGAAAAGATAATTTTACTACAAAATAAGCAGAGCAATTCCCAAAACCAATCTCTTATTTTTCCATTAATTATCCAACAAATAGATAATTATTAATCACACACGCGACATAATCTAAAAATTTCTTTCCTAAATTAATTACAAGTGTGGCGCCATTATTTTATCATTTTAAATAAAAACGTTTTTCTATTTTACATATTATTTACCAAATAAATAATATCGTATATTCATTAAATGTACTAACTATTTAATTTTTCTTGAGGTTCCACTTAAACGAGAATTCACTCGCACGTTGTGAGTCAACCCGAATTACGAACTCATAATCAAGAAATACAATAAATTAAATAAAATATTCATCGAATGTAATATTTCTACTTAATTCATTAATTCCGAAATTACGCCACCATAAATCCAAAACTCGACTTCTATCGATTATGTATATAACTTATTTTCAAAACGCCGAGTTGAGTCGATAAGTGTCCACCGATATAATCATTTCATATAAACTAACCCTCCATAGACTATCCGCATCAAGCAGATTATTTCCGTAAACCTTCTTCACTACATCTTATCCTTATTTACCATTAACCCACTAGTTGTTAGTAATATCATCCGCAACGGAAGCGATTTAAGGATCTAGATCTATAAAATACACGTAATAAAATAATTCAGATCTATATCTACAAGGGGTTGTAGATCGCACTCTTGATCTCAAAATCCAAGTTGAAGAACCGCAAAAGAAAGATTGCAAGAAGATGTGAAGAGCACCACGATCTTCCATACGCGCGATCCAAGAACTCCCGGTGGAAGGAAATTCTCAACTCGAACCCTTCCGATATGCTACCCGAAAACCTCCAAGATTTTTCCTCAACCCTCTTGGTCTAAAAATTCTATCTCCTCTCTAAGAGTTGATAGTCTAAAATATTGTGTGTGTTAGCCTGGAAGAACTCTCTTTATATATGAGAAAGAAAACTTAAATTTCCCAAGGATTTTATTTTGCAAATAAATAATCCAATAAATAAAAGATAATTCCATAATATTCTAGAACAAATCTAGAATAATATTTATCTTTATTTTTACCATAAATATTTATCTAATAAATATTTTACGCATACGTTTTATTAATACACAAGAAAATAATTTCTTGTTCCATAATAATAAGTAAGGGCAAAAAATCAACTATCGACCTAATAATATTAATTTTTGCTATCACACAATAATCGCTGTTTTATTAAAATGCTTTTTCCACATATTTAATTATTTAAATTTCAACTAATTTAATAAATTAACTAAACAATTAATTCACATATCGCTATAATAAAGTCCAACAAGAACTAAATAAATATTATTAGGATTCGACGTCCGAGAATAGCTACGCTATATTGTGAGCACGCTTTACTTACTGACTAATAATCGCGTCTGATAAATCAAATAAATAATTATCTTACGAATGTAATAATTTTATTCGATAAATCAATCACAGAACATGCCACCATAATCCCGCGATCGCACTCCTCCGACATGAGATTATATTTATCTCCTCACGAGAATAATAATAAGCGCCCATTGATATAATCATTACATATGGATTAATCCTCCATAGATCGCTCGCTCTAAATCGGAAGTTACCGCTAACCCTTTTAGAACCTCTTATCCTTATTTACCATTAACCCCTAAAGGATCAATTAATTCATACAACTCACCGGTAGCTAATCGCTGTAATATGAACTCGCACGATCGATCGCTTTCAGTGATCAACAAATAAGTGAATCGCTTATCTACTTCCATAAATGGAAGGAATGGATTCCGATCCGTGATAACACGTACTACCACCAATCCAAAGACAATGCCAAGACGGGGTAATTCGCACTACGCACTCACTGGTAATCCTTAACCGCTAAGTCAAACTTCATACCGATTCAAGCAGCTGACTCGTGATCACCTCAGATTAAGATATATCCATAAATATGATCATCCATTGATTCGATAAGACTTCTCGACACGAAATTATATCGTGAACTCTAATCAAATCGGTCCAAATTTCTATATGATATATCTATTATATATAAATGCCTCACAGTTCTCTTAACCGAAAAGTCCGATAAGACAATCACACCTATTGTGTTCTCAAGCGATTAATAGCACGTTAAAGCGAGAGACCCGATACTCTCGATTAACTTCATCAAGGGCTAATTGTATTTTAAGTACATCTTCACTAACTCAATCCTCCCGTATATCACCGAAGTTAAGTGATTACATAAACGATATATTTTAGTGGTTTTCTCAGAAGGTAAATACTATTGTCACATCGGTGAATACGAGAATAATAAATATGAATAATAACATCATTTCATTTATTAAATAAAACAATTACAAAATTGTCTTTCGGCATCACACCTAACACTAAAGGACCAATTAGTTCATAACCAATACGAACTCCATGGATTGATTAGTTTCTGTGATCAACAAATAAGGGATTGTCTTTCTACTTCCCGCAGAAGGAATGAATATCATATCAAATGAGACACACACTTCTCACTCATTCCGCATTAAAGGCCAACGTGAAAGTTGACTCGCATCACGCTTTTTAGCGATCCTTAACGAACACATCAAACTCTATCCTCGAAACCAAGAGAGTATGCAATCACATCAGGATTAAGGTTAATCCATATATGATCATCTTGTGATTTTATAAGATTTCTCAAAGACGGAATTATATGAGAAACTCAGATTAAATCGGTCCAAATTCTATATGACTCCCATCATATATAAATGCCCCACTTAGACAACCAATGTCGACGGTCCGATAAGACGGTCACACCTTAAAGTGTTCTCGACGCATTAATGGTGGTTTAATCAATAGACCTCATACTTTGACACGGACTAATATTTCAAGTGTATCACCATAAACTTAATCCTCATGTGTTGCACACACTAAGTTATATGGCTACATATGATACGACTTGGGGTTTTCAGCAGTGTATTAAATATAAGCACAAAGCAAATAATAAGATGAGAATAAATGTCATTTATTAATTATAAAACAATTACATAAATTGTCTTTCGGCGCTACTTCCAACACCTCAATGTAGTGACCACCGTGATGCATCGACGACCGCAATGTAGCTGACCATCGGAATATGTTGACCACCTCGATGCAATGACCACCGCGATGCACCGACTCTCCCGACGCAGCTGACTCACCCCGGCGTAGCTGACCACCGCGATGCATTGACCACCCCGACGCAGCGACCACCGTGATGCATTGACCATCCCGACGATTGACGATCACGATGCAGCGACCACCGCGATACAAAGCCACCACCGATGCCTTGACCACCACGACGCAGCTGACCATCCCGACGCAGCGACTTCCCGACGAAGACCACCTCCGGCGTAGGACCACCGCGACCAAATACCATCGGGATGATGACCACCCCACCATCGGGATGCATTGACCACCCCTATGTAAGGACCATCGGATGCATCGACCACCCCGATGTAGCAGCTGACCATCGCGATGCATTGACCATCGTGATGATCGCCACCGCGACGCACTGACCACCCCGATGCATTGACCACCGCGATTCATACCTTATCGCACGGGATATTCTCACAAGTCGGGTTAAATATCACCAAGAGCCTAAAGGAAGGAAAGGTTCTCCTCGCACCATAAGAATCTCTTTCTCCCTGCACCAGATGTTTCCGTTTCGGGAGCAAATTTCAAAAGAGACTATGAATTTTAGGTAAAACGCAAGTGAGGTTGAAAGTGTGATTCCTGGCGGCATCTAGTTTCTTCTTCCTGGCATTGTGTAGAGAGCCTTTCAAATGGACCACCTCGATGCAGTGACCACCCCGGTGCACTGACGACCGCCATGCATTGACCACCGCGATGCAGTGATCACCGTGATGCAGTGACCACCTCCGATTCATTGACCACCATGATGCAGTTACCACCCTCGATGTTGTGACACCCGGATGAAGTGACCACTGCGATACATGACCACCCTGATGTAGTGACCACTGCGATACATTGACCATCGCGACTAGTGACCAACCCTGAAGCATTGACCACCGCGATGTAAATGACCACCCCAATGCATAGACCACTGCGATGCATTGACCACCGCAATGCAGTGACCACCCCGATGCAGTGACCACCGCGATACAACGACCACTGCAATGCAATGACATTTGATGATGAAACACCGCGATGACATTTGATATTTTTTTGACTTAATTTCAAAAAATCGATTTCTTTTTTCACAAAATTGACTTCAAACGGCCATATCTTTTGTTATAATTAACCGAGCCGATCTCGAGTTTTAAAATATAGTAATCGAGTACCTCGTGAGTCAATCGAGCTTCATTAAATAATTATTTAAATAATTATATTTATTAAATTAAAGGGAAATGATGGAGAATGACAAAAATATTTTATCAATTAAGGAGAATGACAACTTTTTGAAACTTTTGAATAAAAAACAAAACTATTTTATTTTTTTTATATTAAGGCGCAATTTTTTTCCAAAAAAACAAACAAACACACTTTCTCTCTCATCAATATTTTTTAAACACGCATATCTCACAATCTAGAACTCCAAATTTGAAAATTCTTTCACCAATTTTTTAATATTTTTTTCATGCTTTTATTTTGAGACCACATTCAATATATTCCGACGTGATTTCGTAAAATTCACCATTTAAATTCACTATTGTTCAAATTCACCGCCGATATTCAATCGATTTTTGGGATTCATCGTGGATATTCAATGAAATAATTTTGACAAAAATTTCACAAAAATATGTAATTATATCGAACCACTTAAAACGAAGAACATCAAAAATAAAAATTCAAATGAAATATTTTTCGCTTTGATATATATCAAAAGATATGAAATGCTTTTTAAAACTTCGGATGAAAGAGAAAAAAAGAAAAAAAAAATCCCAGAAAAAGGTCCAGGAGCCGCGCTGAATTTTTATTTTTTTGGGTTTTGTCCTTCAATCTATAAAAAAATATAAAAGTTGTCCTTCACCCTATAAAAAAATGTGTAGCTGTCTTGTTACTCAAAGATATTCCAAAACTTGTACTTATCCCTAATTCTCCATTAAATTTATTATAAAATATTATTTTTATAATTCAAAAGGTATTATTCGAGTCGAGAATTAGACGAGTCGAGCTCGATCTTGTTATATTTTATTAAAAATTAAATGAATCCTAAGAAAATAATCGAAAGTGTCAAAACATCAACGACCGTATCTTATAATCCTGATATCATGCTTCTCAAGTAACTCATTTACTTCCACTTTGCAAAGATTTACTTAGAGTAAGACATTCCTTTATAAGAAAGTTCTTTCTGATATTCACCCCTTCCGATAGTGGTACGCGATTTCCGGACGACCATACATGTATACTCCGTGATGCTTCAAAGATCACGCCCAATCACTACCTCATGATTGCCCCATGGCTGTGGAAACCTCAATAGTGTCAAAGCATGACAATCCACACAATGTCGCCATGTAGACTCGGTCCTAAGGATAATTACACAACCGCTTATATAAAGGTGACACTTAACAAGGTAAGTGGGTCACCTAACGACGATTCTCTAATACACGCCCACGCATACCCAAGTGTCTCTACACTTTGATGATAGACGAGATCTATCCATGCCCTAACGATGTAAGATCTAATACGCATAGCCTGCTCGCACTATCAATGCTCGCTTAATAGTACATCACCTGTGTAGACATTTAAGTATAAAACTTATTAAAGTGATTAGAGATATCATCAACCATAATCGCCTATCATGGTTTCTCTATCACAGTTTAATACTAAGGACATTATCATATAATAATTCATAATTGGTTCTTTAAAAGGAACAAATATATGACAACAGAAAAGCCTTTTGATATATGTACAAACATAAAGAAATAATAGAAATGATCCGACCAGGTCGGATCCGGTCCAACCCGATTGGGTTTAGGACACTATTTCAACAGAGTCGAGCCATATCGACCAGTTCGATCTTGCCTTTTTATGGTTCGATCGAGCTCAAACTTTTTTAGTCGAGTCGAGCCCTAAGGAGTCTCAAATCGACTCGGCTCGAGTACACCCCTAATTTTTTCACTATAATTCATATTTTTTGTCCCATTTATTCTGATATCTAATTTGATATTTTCCCGACTTAATTTCGAAAAATCGAGATTTTCTTCATAATAATCGACGCGATGCAGTGGCACGTTATGCAACAATTTATGCAGTGAAACCCACCTTATGCAGCGATTTATGCAGTGACACCTTATGCAACGATTTATGCATTGACAACAACATTTGCAACGATTTATGCACTGATACTCACCTTATGCAGTGACATCTTATGCAACGATTTATGTAGTGACATTTGATTTTTGCTCATACAACATTATTTCTGAAAATAGGATTTTTTTCCATAAAACGACGCTGATGCAAATGACAATCGCTACGTAGTGATACGTGATTTACGCAGCGACATTTGACGGCGAAGTGACATGTGAATTAGATTGTACGTGTGTCGGGCTACTCGTGAGCTACTCGTACTCGACTTGCATGAAAGTTTGGCTCGATTCAATTTTTTTCGAGTTCAAGCTCGAGTCGAGCTATACGAATAATTAACCGAGCCGATCTCGAGTTTTAATATATAGTAATCGAGTACCTCCACTAAAAAATAATCGTGTACCCAATCGAGCTTAATTAAATAATTATATTTATTAAATTTATTATAAAATATTGTGTTTTATAATTCAAAAAGTATTATTCGAGTCGAGTACTAAACGAGTCGAGCTCGATATTGTTATATTTTATTAAGAATTAAATGAATTCTAAGATAATAATCGAGCTTACGAGCCGAGTCGAGCTATATTGAATACCTAACGAGTCGAGTTCGATCTTGCCTTTTAATGGCTCGATCGAGCCCGAACTTTGTTAGTCGAGTTGAGCTCGAGCCCTAGGGAGTATTTACCCGACTCGGCTCGATTACATCTACTGTGAATGACACTACACTTATTTTACAAAGTTACCAAATTTGTGTATCAAATTGTATATGCAGTGACATTGATGTCACCGCATCAATTCTCGAACGGTTGACACCGCAATACTAGCTAGTTGATGCTTGTTTCAGTACTGGGTATGGTAGCCAAATGCACCATGAAAACAACAAACCCAATAGGCAATGGAGCCAAAATCTACATTTCATGCATCACCAATAACAAGAAACGATTGCACATGATTCACAATTCGTATCCGTGCAAGCAAAGAGTGAGACCGACGGAAAGAAAAGGTAACGCGCTGCATCGACACACGGAATCACAGACATCGCGCCACGCACGGTTTAAATCTAAATGTTCTACAAGCATTGGTGATATGGAATACCTTTAAAGTAGAAAACAAGATGATATGAGGTAAAGAATTCTACAATTCACAAACCTTCCTAAGAAACTATATCAATTATAGAGAACTCACAGAACAAATCTTAAATGGCCACTCAAGGAAAAATCCAAATCGAAACCTCCATTTGCGTATAGCCCTATATTCCCAAAGTTCTGTAGGAATCACCTGCACATTTCCTCGCTACAAAGAAAATTAGAATTGTGGGAAGAATAGAAGCACAAAATCGACTTTCATTCAAGCTCAAGCTGGGTAAATGGAGCCATTGACTAGCACTACTACAAAAGATAAAGATCACGGTTTTTAAGTATGATATATTTACATTAGTCACGGCTTCCAAAGTGTGGCATATCGAGGTGTGACATAAAGTATTTTAACTCAATCACAGCTATAAATCAGATCTATTATAATAGCTATCACATTTAAAACTCGTGATCTATTATAGTTGGTATCACACTTAAAACCGTGATTTATTATAATTTCATCACATTTAAAAATCGTGATCTATTATAGTTGTTATCATAGTTAAAAACCGTGATCTATTCTAGTTGTTATCATACTTAAAACCGAGATCTATTACAATTAAAACACATTTACAAACCGTGATCTATTTTAGTTGTTATCACACTTAAAAACCGTGATCTATTATAATTTAAATCACACCAATAAAAGTGTTTTTTTTTTCAAAACAATATATAAGCACACATATTTTTTTGTTTTGTTAGACTCAACCCGATACTCCAGATTAACGAGCCATACTTATTACCACTAGACCGATGTTTTCTTCTTCTAATTTTCACCACACTAAACTAAAATCTCATTATAAAATACCATATTATTTTAATCACAAATAAAAATCGTGATTGATTGATTTTTTGTCTCATTTTTCCTAAAAACCGTGATAATAAAATTGTGATATATTTTAGTTGTTATCACACTTAAAACCGAGATCTACTATAATTTCAACACAATTAAAAATCAGATCTATTTTAGTTGTTATCACACTTAAAAACTCATGATCTATTATAGTTGTTATCACACTTAAAACCGAGATCTATTATAATTTCAACACATTTAAAAAGTGTGATCTATTTTAGTAGTTGTTATCACACTTAAAAACCGAGATATATTATAATTTCAATCACTCCTAAAAAGTTTGATCATTCTTTTTTTCAAAACGAAATAAACGCACACATATCTTTTTTGTTGCCACTGTGACTCGAACCCGATACTCTGGATTAAGAACCACACTAATTACCACCGGGTCCGATGCCTACTATATTATCATTTTCACCACACTAATCTAAGATATGATTATAAAATATCAGATATTTTAATCACGCTTAAAAACCGTGATTGATTGATGTTCTTGTCTCGCTTTTCTTAAAACCGTGATAATAAAAATCGTGATCTATTTTAGTTATAATCACACTTAAAAACCGAGATCTATTATAATTCAACACATTTAAAAATCGTGATTTATTTTAATTGTTATCACACTTAAAAATCGTGATCTATTATAGTTGTTATCACACTTAAAAACCGAGATCGATTATAATTTCAACACATTTAAAAATCATGATCTATTTTAAGAGCTTGTTATCACTTTAAAAGCCGAGATCTATTAATATTTCAATCACACCTAAAAAGTGTGATCATTCTTTAATTTTCACACCTAATAACAAATGTGATAAAAATTTAAGCCATGATATATATACATTTTACTTGTCTCGGTTCTTTTAAAAGTGTGATCCTTATCTTTGTATAAGTGCGATCTATATCTCTTTCTTATTAATGATATAATTTGTCTCACTTTTTCTATAATTGTGACAAAATATCATGAATTCAAATACGGTTTAAAACGAGATTAATTGATATAATTTATCTCGCTTTCAATAACCGCGACAAAAATATCATACTAATTTAGTCACAGATTAAAAGTGTGATAGTTTTAGGGGTGTACATAGTCCAGTCCGGTCAGTTTTTTGTAATTTTCCGGATTGAACTATACTGACGGTTTTCATTTTTTCTAAACTGAACTGAATTGCTTGAATTGCTCAATAATCTTAATTGAATTGGACCACTACAGCTCGGCTCGGCCCAGCTTTCGCTTTTCAACCTGCTTTTAAATTTCCATAAAACCTAAAAGCTCTCGCTCAATCTGCACTCCAATCACTATGCTTTTCAATAACACATCCGATGAAACTCGCTATGCCAATATACTAATCACAAAGACACGTAAGCGATCATTTCTTTGACAACCAATAAATACAAAAATCGGCATAATAACTACTTCAGCACAAATTAAACAAAGGATGTTTTTAACACAACTTGAATTTTTTTTCCAGCACAATCTAAAGCCCTACAATAAAGCAGGGAACACAACACTCTCAAAGATATATACGACTTAAAAAATACAGAAAACAAAGAATTGTTACCAAAAACGAGTAGGAAAATTTCGATATATGATAATGGTGGGATCGCAGCGGAGACAGATATTTACTCAAAGTATAGATCAAGGTGGTCGGAGAATCCGCCTTCCAGAGCGGCGTAACTTGAAACGGCGCACAATGTGGCTGGCAAGGGTCGGGTATGAAGAATCAAAGACTTAGAATTCGAATAGTGATGAGTGAATAGCGGCGACGGGTCACCATGTTTAGGTTTAGGTATTGAAATTATATTTATATAATATACATATATTTAATTATATATTATATTTCTGTTCTGTCGGTTATACCTGGTTTTTTTCCTCGCAAAACCGAAAATTGATTGTTTGTCCGTTCGGTTTTTGTCCAATAAAAACCAATCGAAAACTCAAGTGCTTATGATTTTTTGCCTCGGCTCGGTTCAATCCAAATAAGCTACCCAGCTTTTCTAATTTATCTGCACACCCCTGATAATTTGGTATAATTTATCTCGCTTTTTCAATAATCATGATAAAATATCATATCAATTCACCACCGCTTTTAGATGCGAGATTGATATATATAATTTATCTCGCTTTTTAAGAAACCGCGATGTAAATATCATATCAATTCACCACGCTTAATAAATAATGGATTGATCGATATAATTTATCTCGCTTTTCAATAATCGCGACATAAAAATCATATCAATTGTTCTCACACTTTAAAAATGAGATTTATTAATGTAACATATCTCGATTTTCAATAAGTTGCGATAGAAATTCGTAAGTCGCTGATATATATATTTTCGCTGCTCTCGCTTTTTTATCAAACTCGCGATTATTTTCATATCTTAAGCGCGACTACGCCCTATTTTCAGAGTAGAGTGTGTAGGCGTATCTTGATGGACGGGCTGATATTTCCAAGATTGGTTTACATGATTTGATATCTAAGTTGAGTATAATACCACAAAATCCAATTTTATTTCCCAGAACTGTAAGCAACAATCTTGATATTCTACAGAAACACTCAGACCAAGAAATTTTGGAGGTAAAAATGGTTGCTTTATCCTCTCTGCTCTCAAATCCCTCTCAACTTTAATCTCATTATCTTTCCTAAACTGCCCAATTTCCCTATTAAATTCCCTTCTGAACTTACCTCAAATCTTCATTCTTTTACTTGCATAAACAGCTTGAAGAAGCTTACTAGGATCTGGCTTAGTAGGCTAACAAATGTTGTTGAATTAGCAGTTTCTCAAGTCTCTATAACTGCTAGTGGCCCTTCAATCATTCTAGGTAATATCAAACACTTGCATTCTGTCACAATTTCACAAACAAATCTCACCGGGTTTTACCAAAACACAGCCATATTTGGCATTGGATTGGATTCGACTTTCTTTTGTTCTAACCATTTTCCGGCTGCCATTACAGCTTTGCTACGGAGTTTATCAGAATCCTCAGTCCCAAAATGTTCATCATCTTCTCCTCTAAGATCGGAATCCAAAGATCGCGACTTTATTACATCGTATGTAGATTTGTAAAATGTGAGAAGTATGGCTTTCGGCCTGAACGGAAGTTTGGAGCAGCGGTGAACTCCAAGCTTTGAAGTTTTTGCGGCTGGTAGGACCGTTACTCCAGTCATGAATTAAGCCATAATCATCCTCAGGGTCATCATCGTAGAGAACGCCGAAATGGTGCCGGATAAAGATTAAACGATGAAGAAATTGAAGCCGGCTGATTGAAAAGATAAGGGAAAATTTATTTAGTACAATCTCAAAGTCTTTGCTCCTAAATAATACTCTCAATGAGGAGCTTCTAAAATAAAGCAAAACAAAATTGATGGGAAATGATAATTTTAGCCCCTCATTTTCCGACAAAATTCGCGCTTAAAGTTGAGAAAATACAACCAATATAAATGTGGAAAGACAGTTTCGAACCTGCGACCTTGAGGATACAAAAGCTCCTCTGGCAAGTTTCCACTAGAACAGCTCAACATTTAGCAATCATCATGGCACTCACAATATATATATGACAGTAACAGACTACTTAGCCTCAAACATTTTTTCACTTTAGCGACATTCATTACATTTAAAAAATATCCGGACTTGACTCGTTTATACTTGACTCAACTTGTAAACATAATTTTCTTCCTCTCTTGGAAATCCAAGTTTCTAAAAGTTGTGTTTATACATTAAGGGAATTATTAAAGTGCCAATTATTACATGTTATCAATAATCAATTACAAGAAGAGAAAATTTTTAATTATTGGTCGCATGTTAGTGGAAATTTTAATTATTGGTCGCACATAATAACATGTTATATCGAGGATCGATCAAGACAATTATCAGAATTGACTATTGATCACACATAATGAAATGCTGATCAAGGTTCGCTCAAGGCGCGATCAAAGTAAATATTCAATGTTAACGAATCAAGCTCAATTTTATCATAATTATAAAACATTTAATCAATTCTAAGAGTTGATTTTAGATCCGGTTGATTGGACATAATAAGATTTTAGATCAAGGTTCGACATAAATTACTCGATCCGAGTTGATCGTATATAATGTCACGTTAGATCGAGGTTCGATGAAGGCGATTACTCGATCCGAAAGTTGATCGTATATAATATCACGCTAGATCGAGGTTCGATGAAGGTGATTTACTCGATCCGTAATAAGATTTTAGATCGAGGTTCGATTAAGGCGATTACTCGATCCGAGTTGATTGTATATAATATCACGTTAGATCGAGGTTCGATGAAGGTGATTACTCGATCCGGGTTGATCGCATATAATGTCACGTTAGATCAAGGTTCGACATAGGCGATTACTCCGATCCGAGTTGATTAGACATAATATCACGCTAGATCGAGGTTCGATTAAGGCGATCACTCGATCCGGTTTGATTAGTTATAATAAGAGTTTAGATCGAGGTTGATGGCGGCGATTACTCGATCCGAGTTGATTATACATAATGTCACATTAGATCGAGGTTCGATGGCGGCGATTACTCGATCCGAAAGTTGATTATACATAATATCACGTTAGATCGAGGTTCACGGGCGTGTGATTACTTTGATCCGGATTGATTGTATATAATAAGATTTTAGATCGAGGTTGGATGAAGGCGACACTCGATCCGAAAGTTGATTAGACATAATGCAAAGTTAAATCGAGGTTCGATGAAGGTGATTTACTCGATCCGTAAGAAGATTTTAGATCGAGGTTCGACAAAGGCGATTACTCTAATCCGAAGTTGATTAAACATAATATCACGTTAGATCGAGGTTCACGGAAGGCGATTACTCGATTCGGGTTGATCGCATATAATGTCACGTTAGATCAAGGTTCGACAAGGTGATTACTCGATCCGAGTTGATTAGATATAATATCACGTTAGATCGAGGTTCGATTAAGGCGATTACTCCGATCCGGTTTGATTAGTTATAATAAGATTTTAGATCGAGGTTGACGGCGCGATTACTCGATCCGAGTTGATTATACATAATGTCACATTAGATCGAGGTTCGATGAAGGCGATTACTCGATCCGAGTTGATTATACATAATATCACGTTAGATCGAGGTTCACGAAGGTGATTACTTTGATCCGGATTGATTGTATATAATAAGATTTTAGATCGAGGTTGATGAAGGCGATTACTCGATCCGAAGTTGATTAGACATAATGCAAAGTTAAATCGAGGTTCGATGAAGGTGATTTACTCTGATCCGGTAAGAAGATTTTAGATCGAGGTTCGATTAAGGCGATTACTCTAATCCGAGTTGATTAAACATAATATCACGTTAGATCGAGGTTCGATGAAGGCGATTACTCTGATTCGGGTTGATCGCACATAATGTCACGTTAGATCAAGGTTTGATTAAGGCGATTACTCGATCCGAGTTGATTAGATATAATATCACGTTAGATCGAGGTTCACGAAGGTGATTACTCGATCCGGATTGATTGTATATAATAAAATTTTAGATCGAGGTTGGATGAAGGCGATTACTCGATCCGAGTTGATTAGACATAATGTCGTTAAATCGAGGTTCGATGAAGGCGATTACTCGATCCGGTTGATTGTATATAATATCACATTAGATCGAGGTTGGATGAAGGCGATTACTCGATCCGGTTGATCATACATAATGTCACATTAGATCAAGGTTCGACATGTTATTACTCGATCCGAGTTGATTAGACATAATATCACGTTAGATCGAGGTTCGATTAAGTCTATTACTATGATCCGGTTTGATTAGTCATAATAAGATTTGAGATCGAGGTTCGATTAAGGCGATTACTATGATCCGGTTGATTATACATAATATCACATTAGATCGAGGTTCAATGAAGGCGTTACTTTGATCCGGTTGATCGGACATAATGTCGCTGCTAAATCAACGCTCGACAAGCGAGATTACTCGATCCGAAAGCCGAGTAGACATAATATCACGTTAGATCGAGGTTCGATTAAGGCGATTACTCGATCCGGTTTGATTAGTCATAATAAGATTTTAGATCGAGGTTGACGAAGGCAATTACTCGATCCGAGTCGATTACACATATATGTCACGTTAGATCGAGGTTCGATGAAGGCGATTACTCGATCCGGTTGATGATACATAATATCACATTTGATCGAGGTTCACGGAAGGCGATTACTCGATCCGGTTGATGATACATAATATCACATTTGATCGAGGTTCACGGCTGGCGATTACTCGATCCGGTTGATCAAACATAATGTCACATTAGATCAAGGTTCGATTAAAGCGATTACTCGATCCGTTGATTGTACATAATATCACGCTAGATCGAGGTTCGATTAAGGCGATTACTCGATCCGCTTTGATTAGTCATAATAAGATTTTAGATCGAGGTTCGACAAAAGCGATTACTCGATCCGAGTTGATTGTATATAATATCACGCTAAATCGAGGTTCGATGAAGTCGATTACTCTAATCCGGGTTGATTAGACATAATATCACGCTAAATCGAGGTTCATGAAGGCGATTACTCGATCCGCTTTGATTAGTCATAATAAGATTTTAGATCGATGTTCGACAAAGCGATTACTCGATCCGAGTTGATTAGACATAATATCACGCTAAATCGAGGTTCGATGAAGTCGATTACTCTAATCCGGTTGATTAGACATAATATCACGTTAAATCGAGGTTCACGGGCGCGATTACTCTGATTCGTGTTATTATACATCATAAATATAGGTTTTGAAAGGACCATTTTTTTTTTTTTTTTTTTTTGATAGGGCCAATTTCTTATTTTGTTTTTATTACGCCACTTTCTTATTTTTTTTATTTTTTTTTTTGAATTATTATTTTTTTTTGAAAGGGCCAATAAGATTATTATACATCATAAACATAAACATTGCACCAAACATTCTATGTATCATTTTCATCCATGAACCAAAGTTACATGAACACAAAAAATAATCACCTAATAATCTTATTAGATCGAGGTTTTCTTCAACAATTTTTTCCAAATCACAACTTTTTCAAATGAGGGAAAAATGAACAAAATAGGGGAGAACAAGAACAGCAAAATCGAACTAAAATCTCTGGGGGAACTAAAATCGAACCCATAATAAAGAAGAAAACATGAACAAAATCACATTCGTAACAAAATCATATCAATAAACCTTTCTAAAATGACAGATATAAACTCGTATGCAATAATTGATGTTCAATTGAAGAAATATAACTTACCTTTCCCAATCTTGAATCTTGATTTGCTTCAATTGTTTTAAGAGGAGAGCTTCTGCAGGAGGCGAGCTCAATGACATTCAGCTTTGAAGAAAGATTCAAACTCAAGCCTCACAATTTCTATGCATGTGGGAGGCGAAAACACTCAAAGATAAGAGAAGCCTAATTTTTCATGAATATGCACACACTAAATTTACTAAAAAATAGAGTTACGAACCACATTTCTTGGATTCAAAGCAGTGGCGCAAAATATGCATGCTCGAGACAGTAGAGTCGGTCGCCTTTGCTGCGATATGCAGGATAGTGTGGATAAACGGCAATGGTAATGAACTATATGGATGGATGGATCTTTGAGAACTAAAATCAAACCTTAGCCTCTCCTCAATTTCAAATGGAGAAGAAGAAGATAGACAGACAAGAATTTATGCGAGGCAAAATACGGGAACCGCCATGTTGTTTACCTAAGACGCACCCAAATCTTGCCGGAATAATATCCAAATCGTGACCGAAACCAAAAAAACTTGCCTGAATCGGACCCAAATTACAGCCAAATTACATAACCGCCGTGCCGTGTTGTTTGGGAGCAGAGGGGCTTTGAACGACGCTGATTTGGGGCTGGGAGAAAACCGCGAAATTTTATCCTAGGAAAATACTTTTTATTTGGTTATTTATTTATTTATTAAATTGGGGGTATTTTGGGAAGATCACTTGTTTTTTTAAGGAAAATGGAAGAAGATATTATATGGAAAGCAAACTTATGTATGAATACTAAATAAGAAGCAAACTTTTGCAAATGTACTATATAAACTTATCTCCCGATAAGATAATAGGGTTAATTTTGTCCGAGATGTTTTTTTTTTTTTTTTTTTTTTGGTCCTTATAATCAATTATCTTTTTTACGCCTTAAATGCCACTTAAGATCAAACTAGCCTATAAACAAATACCCATATTTGGTGGTGGGCCGTCGTCGTTTTTACATTTCTTCCCCGTCCTTGTCGTGGGAAATGGGAACATTTTCAACATTCGTTTATTATCATTACTTTCATATTCCAATCTAAGACGTATGGCATGGACACTAACCAAATAAACCCATTACTATCTCCGTCTCCAAATATGTTTCATCCTGTATGCCACATGATTAAAAAATTGTTGAAAATTATAAATTTGAAGGTTAATGTCTAAAATACCTTTGAGTATCATTAATGCAATAATTGTTAAGATTCTAAAGTTGTTGGATTGATGATAAATTAGCAGAAGATAGAGAAAAAACGTAATAAATGTCAGACGGTGAATGTAGAATGATTTATATCGTAGACAAATCTAAAAGATAAGATTTATTTATATTTTTATTTTATGTAGTAATTACTTAGTTTTAATTTCAATTTTCCTCAAAATAAAAATATTTTTTTTTTTTTAATTTCAATCTACTTTGAGGACACACAATTACTATATTCTTTTTTTTTCTTTTCTGAAAACCTGTAATTTTTTTAATCAAGCAAGAAAAAATTACAAGGTTTTGTGCCTGCCCCCGGCACCTCCAAAGAAAATACTGTTGGAGAAAATGTTCATTTATGTCCATACTCTTAGTGGCCATAAAACATGAGTTAGTGGCCTTAACTTTTACTTAGTGCCATAAGTGAATAGTAGTGGTCATTATTGAGAGTTAAAGACCTTAGAGTGGGAGTTACTTTTTCCACCTATATAAACCCTCTTTGGTGAAATGTCACAACACAAGTTTTTCAAAATAATACTTTTTCCATCTCATATAGTAAGGTAGTTTGTTTTTGTTGAAGAGATTCTCAAGCACCAAGAGTTCGCTGAGTTCGTGTCAAGTACTTCACCTCAATGTAATTGGGTTATCCTGGGGAGACAAGTGCTAAACCGTGGGTATCGCTGAGCATAATTGTCTTAAGGACAGTAGATTAGCTCGCCCCGCCATATCCTTGTTGTTGTTTTGTTTTGTTTTGTTTTTTTTTTTTGCTTTCCTTTCTGCTTGTGTCACCTGCATTATAATAAAATTGTTCTTCATCTTTCTCGTTTTATTTTTAACTTTCGCATTGTAATACTTTGGGTATAACAATCTTAAGACAATTCTTTTCGTGAGCCTCTTTGCTCTAAAAAGTATATCTTTATGAAATGAAAATAAATTTCACCGCTTATTTAACTTTTTATTTTTTCTGCTCGCTCGAGTATCATCCGTGATACTCAGCTGGTCGGTGTCTCCTTTTGTATCGGTTTCAGTAAACCGGTCCTTTCTTTTTTGGTATTGTTTTTTTGTTGTAAAACCGGTCCATTCTCCTTTTGGTAGCGGTTTCGTAAAACCGGTCCTTCCTTTTTTGGGTATTGGTTTTTTTTTTGTTGTAAAACCGGTCCATCTTCCTTTTATCGCTTTCGTAAAACGATTTTCGCTTTTTTTTGTTTCGCTTTTTTGGCAAAACGACTCACTTGTGTTGTTGATCTTCTATTTCACCTCAATGTAATGACCGAGTCACAGATGCGCCTGCGACAACTACTATTGGAACCACATCAACCACAAGTCTGAATCCACTTTTGGATGCAAATGTGTCTGTTGTGACACAACCTGTTGTTACCATTGCTGGTACTTCTCATGCTTCTCATGGAAAGAAACTAGAAAAGTTCAATGGCCTAAATTTCAAGCGTTGGCAGCAGAAGATGTTGTTCTATCTCACTACACTTGACTAGCAAGGATGCTCACCAAGAGAAACCAACAGGCTCTCCCGAAAACACCGAGCACAGTGGTGTTGTCGGGTCAGAGAGAGTTAACTGAAGCATAGTGATTTTCTATGCAAAAATTATATTTTGAATTATGTAGATAATAGTCTCAGATGGTGTTTATTCTATGTATGAAAGTGCAAAAACACTGTGGCTTGCATTAGAGAAAAAAATATAAAATCAAGATGCATGCGCTAAGAAATTTATAGTGGTAAATTTCTCGACTATAAGATGGTCGAATCCAAAATCATATTAAACAAGTCGAGGAATTACAAATCATTATATCCAAATTTTAGAAGAAGATATGATGATAAGTGAGAATTTTCAAGTAGCCTCGTGTGATTGAGAAACTTCCTCAATCTTGGAGGGAGTATAAGAGTTATCTCAAACACAAGCTTAAAACAAATGTCAATGGAGGATCTCGATTGTCCGACTCAGATATGTAGGAGGACAATAAGTGGCTCCGGAAGAAAATCATAGCAAAGTTGGACAAAGCCAAAGCTCATGTTGCCGAGGTAAAGAATCGTAAAAGGAAGAAATCTGGGTCAATCTTCCAAGAAAAATGCTGAATCTTACAAGAAACCACACACTGTGTACAAGTTCAATGGCAACTGTAACAATTGTGGAAAGTTTGGGCACCGTGCTGCTGAGTGCCGTTCAAAGAAGCCAATTCATCCAAGGGCACATCTGGCTGAAACTGATGGTGATGAGGAAATGTTTTGCGCTGTGGTGTCAGAATGTAACTTTGTGGGGAATCCAAGGCAATGGTTTGTGGACACTGGAGCCACAAGACATGTTTGTGTTGACCGGCCGTGTTTTCAACTTACAAGGCCGGGCATAGGGACAAATCAGGATGGGGAATTCATCAACATCTCCAATTGCCGGATCAGATGTTGATTCAAGATGACTTCAGAAAGAAGTCGACTCAATGATGATGTGTCAGATGTTCCTGAGATTCGTAGGAATCTCATTTTTGGTGACAAATTGAACAAGGCCGGTTTCAATTTGAATTTTGGTTCTGATAAGATCATTTTGACCAAGAATGGTGTGTTTCTCGGTAGGGGTTATTCCACCGAGGGTATGTTTAAGCTTAATGTAATGGCAATTATGCCAAAGAATGTTGTGCCCAATGAGGCTAATAAAATTGCATCCTCTTCTCGCTTACTTGATCGAGACTTCTTGCTTATGGCACAATAGATCGGGACACGTAAATAATAAATCAATTCGACGGATGATGAACTTAGATTTATTACCTAATTTAAAATTTAATAATAATGAAAATGCCATATATGTGTCGGCTAAAATGACTAAGGCACCTTTTCCTTCCGTGGAAAGAAACACCGAACCGTTAGATTTAATTCATACAGATTTGTGTGATTTAAAATTTGTACAAACGAGAGGCGGTAAAAAATACTTTGTAACTTTTATCGATGATTGTACAAGATACTGTTATGTCTATTTGCTAAGTAGCAAAGATGAGACACTTGAGGCTTTTAAAAACTATAAAAATGAAGTCGAGAATCAACTTAGCAAACGAATCAAGAAGGTTCAGAAGGATAGAGGTGGTGAATATGATGCACCGCTTAATGAATTATGTTCGCACTCGTATTATCCATCAAACGATCGCACCTTATGCACCTCAATCAAACGGTATTGCCGAATGCAAAAATCGTATTTTAAGAGAGATGATGAATGCTATGTTGATAAGTTCGGGTTTACCTCGTAACTTGCTGCGTGGGAAGCGATACTTTCCACCAATGTCATTCTTAATAGAGTTTTGTCTAAAAATATGGATAAAACACCCTACGAAAGTTATGGAAAGGCTACAAGCCTAACTACAAATACTTGAAAGTGTGGGGGGTGTTTAGCAAAGGTCAAGTGCCTAAACCTAAACAAATAAAAATTGGGCCTAAAACGATAGATTGTATATTTATCGGTTATGCAAATAATAAGAGTGCACATAGATTTCTAGTGCATAAATGATAATCCGATGTTCACGTGAATACAATCATGGAATCAAGAAATTCTGTATTTTTGAGGATGTATTTCCATGTAAAGAAAGAAGTCAAGAAAACACAAGCTTAAATAAGCGCCACATGAACCAACAAGTGAAACTACCCTGTAAACCGAGGGTCCGTAACCTCGTAGGCGTAAACGGGCAAGGACTTCAACGCCTTTCGGTCCCGATTTTTTCACCTATATGGTAGAAAACGAACCAAGTACATATGCTCAGTTATGTCAAATCCGTAAGCGCCTGCTCGAAAGAAGCAAATACTAGTGAAATCGATTCCATTATGCAAAATCATACTTGGGAATTAGTAAATATCCCACCAGACATAAACCTCTCATGTAAGTGGATTTTTAAGAAAAATTCAAGGTCGATGGATCGATCGATAAATATAAGGCCGATCGGGTAGCTAAAGGTTATCGCAAAAAGAAGGTCTTGACTTCTTCGATACATATTCACCAGCCATCGGATCACGCCGATACGAGTTCTTATCGCAATTGTCGCGCGTAAATAATCTATAAATACATCAAATGGATGTAAAGACCGCTTTAAATGGTGAATTGAAGAAGAAATCTATATGGAACAACCCGAGGTTATGTGGTTCCGTGTCAAGAACACAAAGTATGTCGACTGCTAAGTCATTGTATGGGCTTAAGCAAGCGCCAAAACAATGGCACCAAAAATTTGATCAAACGATGTTATCAAATGGGTTTAAAATTAACGAGTGTGATAAATGTGTTTATGTCAATAACACTTCTAATTCCTTTGTGATAGTATGTCTATATGTTGATGACATGTTAATCTTGGGTAGTACTCATGATATAATCATAAATACTAAGAAGATGTTAACAAGAAACTTCGATATGAAGGATATGGAGTTGCAGATGTAATTTTGGGGATTAAAATCTCTGTAATGTCGGATGGATTTGCATTGTCACAAATCATTATGTTGAGTCTGTTTCTAAAAGATTTAACGATTTAATGAAAGTCCGATAAAAGCTCCTATTGACTTGACTATGCACTTAGTCAAAAATAAAGGAGAACCTGTGTCTCAGTTAATATATTCATAAATCATAGGCTGTCTAATGTACATAACCAATAGTAGTAGACCAGACTTAGCATGTGCTGTAAATAAACTGAGCAGATTTACAAGTAATCCAAGTGAGGATCATTGGAAAGAATTGAATAGAGTACTGAGGTACTTAAAATTCACAATGAATCTTGATTACGGTACACTAGATATCCAAAGCAGTTGTTAGAAGGATACCGTGATGCAAATTGATATCCGACTCGAAGAATCAAAGTCCACAGTGGATATGTATTCACTATTGGTGGTGTCATGTGTCATGGAAATCCACAAAGCAAACTTGCATTGCTCGCTCCACTATGGAAGCCGAGTTCATTGCATTGACAAGGCAGAGAAGAAGCGCAATGGCTTCACTTTTCCTCGAGGATATTCCATGTCAGACTAAGCCTATTGCTCCTATAAGCATACATAGCGATAGTCACCGGCTATAAGCCGGGCACAAAATAGTATGTACAATGGTAAGTCAAGACATATTCGTCAGAGACATAATACCATTAAACAACCGATCTCTAACGGCGTGATTTCCGCCGATTTTGTTAAATCGAAGGACAATCTTATGGATCCGCTAACAAAAGGTTTACCTAGAGATCAAATGTCAAAATTGACATACAGATCGGGACCAAGCCACCACGGCGTAAACTTTGTAATCGTAACCCCACCATGTTGACTAGAGATCCCAAGATCATGGTTCAAAGTGGACAACTAAGTTATGAAGGTTCATTGAACACTTACCCATTCTATGAATAAAAGTGTTATCTCAGAAGATGTGTAAGGATAAGTGAAAACTTTTAATGATTCCTATAGCTTGATTAAATTCGAGTAGGTATGGCGTAATACTTTGCTGAGGTCACCTATGTAAGTGTGAAGTGGGGCCGCTTCATGAGAATTCAGTGGCTTGAAATCTCTAACACACTTTCTGAAACTAGGGTGTTTCATGGCCAAAATGAGCACAACCATGAGAACCAATACGTGTTAAGGGAAATATTGTGTGAGTACTATTGTTTGGTTTTACATTAAAGGCGGAACGGTTCAAGACATAGTTCACTGATTAGCCGAGTAGATCCGATAGTATTTCACTAAGGCAGGTTCAAAGCCAGAAGCTACCTCTCCTGATGCAATATTTTCTGTCTGAATCTCTTCAGGGTATGCATTTGCATTAATGTCCATTTTGTGGGGGATTGTTGGAGGAAATGTCCATTTATGTCCATACTCTTAGTGGCCATAAAACATGAGTTAGTGGCCTTAACTTTTACTTAGTTCCATAAGTGAATAGTAGTGGTCATTATTGAGAGTTAAAGACCTTAGGAGTGGGAGTTACTTTTTCCACCTATATAAACCCTCTTTGGTGGAAATGTCACAACACAAGTTTTTCCAAATAATATTTTTTCCATCTCATATAGTAAGGTAGTTTGTTTTTTGTTGAAGAGATTCTGAAGCACCAAGAGTTCGTTGAGTTCGTGGTCAAGTACCTCAATTTTGAACAGGTAATTGGGTTATCCTGGGAGACAAGTGCTAAACCGTGGGTACTGCCAGAGCATAATTGTCTTAAGGACAGAGATTAGCTCGTCCCGGTTACATATCCTTGTTGTTTTTTTTTCCTTTCTGTTTGTGTCAGTCCAGAATATAATAAAATTGTTCTTCATCTTTTATGTTCTTTATTTTTTACTTTCGCATTGTAATACTTTGGGTATAACAAATACGTCATCAATGCACATACCCCACCTCCGCAAAACCTTAATCCAGAAAACCCGATGTGGGAAAACCGGGTGCAAGGGAAAGAGTATGGTCCTCTGTGCATCGGAATTAAACAACTAAAGCAAAATAAGTTGGATATGCAACCTCACTCAAAGCAGAAATAATTGCATCAGCCTACATCCTAGAACCAAGGTAGCCAAGACAAAGACAAGAGTTTATAAGCTAACTCAAAGCAAGCTGCAAGAAGGCCATTCTAAACTCAGCACCCCTTCTTGAGAAAACTCAACAAAGTGTTATGGTAGATGTTCATACTTCAGGAAGAGTCATGAGCAAGTATGGAAGTGTATTAAGGATGGGTTCATAGTTTATTGAAACTTGGAATCGAATGTATTAAGGATGGGTTCCTAGTTTATTGAAAGTCTGGTGAATGTCAAGAAATATCCATAAATGTATTAAGGATGGGTTCCTAGTTTATTGAAACTTGGAATCGAATTAACGTAGAATCACAGAAATGCACCCTGAATCTTATGAAGATGGTGGGAGCTACAATCTAGGTTTGTAATCCTTTAATCAAGTGATACAATGAGCTGGAAATGTTCTTACTAAGAGATCACTGAATATTCTACAATTGAGCCAAATCACAAGAAGGTGCTTTGTGAGGCTAAATGAGCAATACACGGATCTAAGAGGTTCATTACCCTCTCTATGTACATGTGAGACTTGGATATTATAAAAAGCAATTAATGAACGTAAGTCATGAATGTCATCCAGGTATCTCCATGGAACTGCAGAAACTCCAAGGAGCATGTTTACCAATAATTAGGAGTTAGCTTCACATGTAATGAGTGTGAATATTTATACGCACACCTCTCAATGCCGCCTTTCATAGCTCTTATTTCACCTTCCATATTGGTGCAATTCCATCACCGCGAGGCAAATTTGCAACACCTAGGCTCAGAACGAAGCCGAACTCTACCGAACCCCTGAAGGTTCGCTCGGCTCGGTATGTTCGAACCTTAGGCTCGGCTCGCTTCGAAATGGCCGAGCCTTATATTTTCATTATTCGCCTGGTTCTGCCTGGTATTTGGGGAAAAAGCTCGGCTCGGTTCGGCTCGAACATGTCGAACCATTCAAACATGTTCGCCTCGAATCGGGTTTTAAAAAAATCGTAACATGTTCGCCTCGGTTTTAAAAAACATGTTCGCTCGAATCAGATATGAATTTATGATATCCGAAAGCCGAACATGTTCGGCTCGACCACCGAATATCTAATTTGTAAGGTTCGGCTCGAAGTTCGAACCCACGAAACGAGCCCGAATCGAGTTTTTTCGAGCCGAATACTCCGGATCGAATCGAATACTTAGGTTCATTTACAGCCCTAGCAACACCTTCCCTACATTATTCCTGACCACAAAACCACCCCCTGCAAATACAGGGTTGCCTAAATAAGAGCCATCACAGTTCAATTTTAATTGACTCTCTATTGGAAATTTCCAAATCACAAGATGAATTTTCTTCAAAGAAGGTGGATCCAACTTCTGAATTAAACGACTGCCCACTAATATACGATATGCTGCTGAGTTTTGAGATAATTTCATAACCTGGGATGCAAACTGAATCTGAGTTGTAACTTCTTGTATGCACTGCTGAGCTGAAGGCCTTGAGGAACCATATATAACGGCATTCCTACATTTCCATTGTTCCCACAAAATAAATACGAACAATGCCAGTAATACTCTGCCAAAAGAACCCCTAACAGGGTTTTGAAACCATGATTGCATGAAAGTTTTCCAGCTATGCTGCTGAGGTTTAAACTGCAAGAGAGTCTGCAAATGAGACCAAACCTGTTGAGCCAATTGACATTGCCAAAAAAACATGAAGTGCAGATTCACCAGAAGCACAATAAGCACATTTGAAAGGCCCATGGATGTTCAACTTGTGGAGTTGTAGAGGAAAAGGCAGCAGATTGTTGTATAACCTCCATATAAAGAATTGAATCTTGATAGGATGTAGGCTTTGATTTCCTAAATTAAACCGTGTAGGCTTTTGTTTCTAATTAATTGATATGTCAAGAAACAGAGAATCGTCCAAATGCAAATGGGAGTCCATATCCAAGTTCCTCCTTTATATCTCACTATTACTATATTCAACTTCTTAAAATCGAATATAAAATCAATATTCAATGTTGTAGTAGATCGAATATCTTTTTTTTATTTGATTATTTTTATAACTCCTGTATAATCAAACATAACCCAAAAAATATCTCAAGGTAGTTAAAAGGCTTCTTATTGCCCTTAAAAAAAAGGCTTCTTATTTTGTTTTATCTATATCTAACTTTATTGTAAAGTTTCTTTATACACCATATGATAATAATAAATGTGTTATAAAATATCTATCAAAAGCAAAGCTAAAGAGAACAAAGAATATGGAATAGTTGTTATTCATTCTCATTCTTCCACTATGTAGATATATAAATATACTAGACAGGCGTACCGTGCGATGCACGGTGGGCCCTGTCTTTCGATTTTTTACGAGTCTATAGTTTAAGCGGATTTATTTGTGATGCAATGTATGTAAACTCATTGCTTTAATTATGCTACGTAGTGACCAAACAATTTGTAATAAGTTTCCATGTCGAATGGTGTAGCTTTAATATACATTCCAAAAGTATTTTTCTCGATCATTACATACTTATGCACTCTTTGTTCAAATTTTGTCAAGAAGTTTTAGACCTCCGTAAACTCTATTCACTTAGACATTCATAAAGTTGTCCAAAACTCTAATATATATAAGACTGTCATAAAGTTTTCCAAAAGCAAGATTGCCATTTCACACGGTAGGAAACAATCGTGAAGGAAAATGTCACATAAATAAGAAGAAGAAAAACTTACTGTGCACGGAGTACTTTAACCTATGAAATATGTTCCTCCAATACAACCTTTTTCCGACAACATATAAAGGGGCGTTAAAGGGTGGCACGCCTAAAAATTAGTAAAGAAAATGAAAAGAAAACCCAACGAACAAGCAAACATCAGCTCCAAACAACGGCTCAACAATATGGATTGATAAATAAAGAAAATAAAATGAAATTGAAATGTAATGGTTAAAGAGGATACAAATGATCCTTGCATAATAGTTCACATGAAGCATTCAATACATAAAACTAACCTCAATGAAGTGGTGTATAATATTACGAAACACAAAAAGAATCCAAGCCAATTATGGAAACGTTACAACCCATGTGTCACTCCTGAACTCAAACACAGCTCCTAAACTAATCCTACTTAAAGCATGAACCTGACTGCATTAGAATGGTGTACAACCGACAATGTTCATGATTCACTCAACTTGCATTGAATTATAACACTTGTGCTTAATTAATTCAATTCAAGATATCCTTAAACAACTGATTCATTTCATGAGAAGGTGGATGTCAATGAAGTCACTTATTAGATGAGGAAACAAAATTTTGATGAGTACCTGTCTCGGATTTTATGCAAAGAAAAATATAACAAGTAATAAATAAATCCGGTTTACCCCAAGTGCAGGGATCGTAGTATAGCGATTAAAACCGGAGTCGATCCACAGGGAATCGAGGTTGGTCTAGTTCTTAATTTTTCTAAAAGTGTCACGAGAAATAAAACTAAAAACGAAACAAATAATCGACAGAGGGTTGTCAATCCAAAGCCAGAAAGATAATTACGAACCGAGCTAACTAAGTTAATTCTAATCTATAAACTAAGAAGACAATAAAATTGCTACGACATTACTATGATGAAGACGAAGCAAAACAAAGACAACGATTTTTCGCTCAAGTAATTTAACAACGAACAAGCAAAGATCCACCGATTCCCGCAACCCTCAATTTCGACTCTAGATTATCTTGTGGTGATTTAACGAAAATTGTGATTCACCTATCGGGGTATGAACTCCTAATCTCTTAGAAAAGTTCGCTATCAATCTTTTATCTTTCGATTTTAAAGATTAACGCTTTCATAACAAAGGTGTGAAATCTCTCAATTTCGCAATCTAGATATTAACCTAACAACTCTCGTTATTTTTAGGTTAAAAATCTAATCTTTACTATGGTGATCTAAAGTTTAACGACGACTCGCAAACGTTAAACATCAAACAAAGAACCCTCTCTCGATTTAAATTGCATAATCAATAAGAACAAAATAAAGATACAAACTTTGATAAAACTCACAAAACAATCCAAAAGTCGAAATCGAGATGTTGCTAAGAATCGGTTTCACAAGGCTTGTTCCAACGTGCTTTAGCCTCTCATCATCGTGATGATTCGCTGAAATCATTTCGCATTTCAATCGTTGATTCGAGACCGTATTCTCCGGAAACAGCTATTTACTTTCAACAACAACAACGATCTTTTGATAATTGTCCAAGTATTACAACGATACTACGGTATTATTATTTTTTTGATACATATATATATAAGTATATAAGTATATATAAAAATATATAAGTTTATAGATCTATAGATATATATATATAGATACATAAATATAGATACTAATATAGATATATAGATATACGTATAGATATATATATATATATATTGATACTACAAAAAAAAAACAAGAAAAATGAAATGAAAATAAATTAGATATATATATATATATGTTACTACAAACAAGCAAAGAAAGAAAAAAAATAATGGCCGAAGCAAGGGCATCCTTTTATGTTGTAGCAATTAGCCTATTTATAGGCAAAGTTAAGGCCGGACCGGGCCGGGAAAATGCCGGACTGGTCCGGCCTAATCATGACATACATCCCCCTTAATTATCTTTTTTCCGGATAAAATTATATATTTTGGAATAAAACTTCTAAAATTCATATCTCGAGTTCTGGATCTCCAAACAACATAATTCAAGAGGCATCGGAAAGCTCTCGGAAAAATATACAACTTTCATGAAGGACTCTTCTTCAGAAAATGTCGTTTTGATGAGCCATTCGTTTGTCGAAGATATTTCTCGATTACCACTAAATCAAATCGACAGCCACTTGACCACTTGACTTAATGATACTTGAGTTGTAGAAGTCCGATTGACGTGATTCAAAATGCGCTTGGAAAGCTCTTTCAAATATCTACAACTTTCATTAAGGACACTTCTTCAGAAAATGCCGCTTTTAATGAGCCATTTGTTCGTCGAAGATATAATTCGTTAGTGGTATCACTAACCACCGAGCCACTTGACCACTTAAGTTAGTGGCACACTCTTATATCCCTAAAAATACTTTTTTAGGTTCTCAAAACGTGTCATTACTCGGGATTTTGGTCAACCTATAATTCTCGCAATAAACCACCAAAATACCAAACGAACTGACACGACCACACACCGTTACTAAACCGCACAAAACTAGTAAAACATAATATTTTATATAATACTTACTACTTATGCATTTAGATAAATCTAATGAATTAATGACTTGATTTGATACATAAATGCTCAAAATGGTATCAGAAGTGGGGTGAAATGTTATAATAATTGTTAGGAAATCTACGCGGGAACGCAGCGGAATTCAAAAATTTGATTTCCTTTTCCCCAAGATCGACTTCGTTTAAGCAATAAACGAATAAACTAAAGATGGCGGTTACCTTGGTTGATCTAAAAGATCGACGCTTTGACCGTATAAGGAGAGTAGTTCAAAGATGGAGCCGCCCAAGTGTTCGGCCTCTACCGCTAGTCCACACGAACACTCACCGAATCCCACCATGGATTGCTATCGAAAACCCCGGTTGCTAGATCGACTTTTTCCTCCTCACAAACTCACTATAGAAGCCCTCCTTCTTCTTACACAAGAACTATGAGTTCTGCAATTTTTCACAAGAACAATTGCTCTTGGAAGAATGGTGTACAAAAGAGTTTGGCAAGCCCTCTTATTTATACTAATGAGGGGCGCCTCATTCCTTGGAGTTATAGAAGAAAACCTTTTAACCAATAAAATAAGAAAAATATAATTGATTGATTTATCTCATTTATTATAATATCTCATATTAAATAAATCTAGGATTTTGTCAATATCTTATATTGAATAATTCCAAGATATTGTCAATATCTAATATTGACTATCTATATTTTATTACCATAAATCAATTTACACATGTGTATATATCACATATATATTATTACACAAAATAAATCCATTTATATATATACATTACATACATGCGCATGCATGGTGCCAAACACTTTTTGCACACACGCACACATAAGTATTATCTATATATATATATATATATATATATATATATATATATATATATAATATCTAATATTAATATTTGGTATTACTATTAATTAAATTGCATAATCCAAGTGTATCTTATACACATTAAATGTGGCACCCCTTTGACCAACAAATTGGCTTCCGGAATATTCTTTAATTAATATAATATTATTAACATCTTGTATTTAATTTATTCATAATAAATAAATACCACAATATTAATTTACCACTATAACCTTTATAGTCTCGAGATAAACTTTCCTTATTTGGTTATCTACTATAACCACATTTTAATCCGACTAGATGTTCATATGTGTGTGACCCGATAGGCTTCCGAATATGTTGGCCGTAGACACAAAGTGCAAATTACTTAAAATGCCCTTCATACCTAACGATCACGGGATAGCGCCTAGCAACACACCGTGACTCCCAATCATCGGAAGAGTCAAATGCAATGACTACTACCTTTCATGTGAAACAGCTATCGTAACTTACAATCCTATCGCAGAATAATATCCATACGGTCGCACATCGAAAGTGTCAAACATTAACAACCGTATCTTATAACTGGATATCAAGCTCTCAAAGTAACACGCTTACTCCCACTTTGCAAAGATTCACGAGAGTAAGACATTCCTTATAAGAAGGCCATTTCGATATTCGATCCCAATCATAGGATACGCGATTCCCGGATCGACCAATCATGTATACTCCGCATGCTTCAAAGATCATACCTAATCACTACCGCATGATCGCCCCGTGGCTGTGGAAACCTCAATAGTGTCAAAGCATGACAATCCACACCGTGATGCCATGAAGACTCGGTCCTAAGGATAATTACACAACCGCCACATAAGGTGACACTTATCCGTAAGTGGGTCACCTAACGACGATTCACTAATACACGCCCACGCATACCCAAGTGTCTCTACACTTCGATAGACGAGATCTATCCTCGCCTCTTAAAGACGTAAGACATCTAATACGTGCTAGTCTGCTTATACTATCAATGCCCTGCTTAATAGTACATCACCTGTAGACATTTAAGTATCAAACTTATTAAAGTGATTAGAGATCTCATCAACCATAATCGCCTATCATGGTTTCTCTATCACGCTTTAATACTAAGGACGTTATCATATAACAATTCATAATTGGTTCTTTAAAAGAATGTATATATGACAACATAAAAGCCATTTAATATATGTATAAACATAAAGAAATAGTAGAAATGATCCGACCGTCGGATCCGGTCCAACCCGATTGGGTTTAGACACTATTTCAACAATCTCCCACTTGGCCTAAAACCAATCACTCGCACACACAAGACCAAGTTGAAACACAAGAATCTCATGCAATACTCGCAACCACTTTTAGCCATAAACGGATCGCTATCCGTGGGGACTCGGACTATCTTCATATCACGCTCCAAATGACCAAGTCAAAGGAATCGCCTCAACACACACACGAATCTCTCGACGAGACCCTGGTCCTTGCTTCAAGCAATGAATCCACTTACTATATCACCTATATAGAAAAAGTGGAAGAACTGCATAAGGTTCGTGAATGAACCTTCTGATCCATGTATCGCCTCGCCGCGCCTTCTAAGGCACTACTGTGTTTTTGGCCTAGTTGTAGAATTTACAAAGGACTCCATAGGCTAGAACATTTCCACCACCGTATCACTTAATCAAAGTGACTCGCAAACCCTGCATCGTAGCTCCCACTCACCTTCATAAGACTCAGATATACGCCAGATATCTACGCTTATTTAATTCCAAGTTTCAATAAACTAGAATTCTTCCTTAACTTGTTTAAAGATATTCTCGACATTCACCGCATTTACTTTCATACTTGCTCATGACTATTCATGGACTATGAACATCCGGCATTACTTATAAGATGGTTCCTATCGCAGAGCTGGCGAAACCTTTCCATAAGCATCATCTTTCACCTTATCTTTAGACCAATGTCCTAACATAGATAGATCTCGCGATCTATGCTAAACTTCTTTAGCATCACATCTATATAGTAAACTATAATTTAATGTTAGCTTAAATCTATCACTATAGATTTTTATTTCTAAAATAAGGATCGCTAATCCAAGTGCTTTCATAAAGACCTTGAACTACCAAACATTAATTGATCGTGATATGGGGTGATAATTCTCTAGAGAGATATCCAATACCTTACTCAAAAATAGTAATGCACTCCCACTATCCATCTTGCACATTGGGCATATCCTTCTTTTGACTAAATCAAACTCCTTTGATTATCAAACAAAGAAATCGCTCAGAGAAACTTGTTTGAGTCCATAAATGGATCTCGGGCTTACATATCATGTCATTGTCTATGAACATCGAGTCGCTCGCCTAACGCCTTCAACACTATCATATAGCCATGATAATGGTTATAACAAGCATCATCCGATTAGAACTAGGCTCACTTTTTAGGGACATTCCTCTAGGTAAGACAGACTCAGTTCACAACCTGGTTGTCACCGATGGAATCTAATTCGTATATTATGGCTCCCGCCATATCTCTCAAACTCCGCTTTCAAACATTCTTTTATGAGTCGTGAGATATTCATTCTACAAGATGAACGTACTCGCAGCTCTTTTTCAGCTTGAGGTTATCTACTGCACTTACGTAACTTTTGTGTGCACTCGAGTAATGTTCTACACCTCATCGCATGTGGCGCCCGCTCACGCTCCCATGGTTGAATATATCTTTGTGGTTCTCAAACTCTTTTGAGATCTTATTCACTCCCACTGCTTTTTTGGAAGAAACACTTCCTCTAGAAGACAAAGATGTTTGGAGACAAACATTTTGCTCCACGGACAAGTAAACAATATCCAACAGATTTGCTAGATATTCCACAAAGTTGCATATGTCGTACTAGGCTCCAAGCCTTTCTCGACTTTGCTTATGACAACTTCAAATCATCGGTTAAGATAGAATCGACATTATCATCTTCCATATCTAATATGGAATTTATTCAACCTTTATTTTGGAACTAGGTTAAGCATAAGGGCACTATCCCGAAACGGGTAAAGGATACTTCGCATGGCTTGCGTCACACTTTTATCATATAAAGTGTTGTTTCTATTTCAGGAGCACAATCTAATTGCGTATCCCAAAGATGGTATCCTTCAAGGAGAATCTTATTCCTTTCGCATTTACTTCAAACACCCTTCGTGTATTAATTACTTCACCCAATTGAAGATTAATTCCTAAGTAGCTCATCAATCTCATATTCGTACTAGCTCGAACTTTTCGGGCTTTCCGAATTGTCGTATGTTAAGGCTATATTTATATGATTATTAAAGGTTTATTTCATTATTATTTTCCCCACATTTGCGTAATTTGCATGAGAATTAAGGGTTTAAGTGTAAATATTGAGTAAAGATGATTTTAAGATGATTGTATGCAAAATTGATGATTTTAAGTGTTAATTTAATGGAATTATTATTAGTTGAGTTTTATTACGCTTATGCATTGTTTATTTATCATGTAGGTGTTGATTTTCGTGCATATAATGAGGATAAATGAAGCTCAAGTCGAATTATAAGAGATAGAGTTGGAATTGGCTTGAAGAAATTGGATAAAGATGAAGAGATCCGATCCTCGCCAGCTTCAAACGGGCGCTTTCATCGATCCTCGAACGAAGGCCCGTATGAATCAAGCGCCCATGCAAAGGCCCGTAATCGTATTTTTACATTCGTGAGAGTTCGGACGGAGGATGAACGAAGCGCTTACTCGGCCCCTGTGCATTCTCGACGGGCGCCCATTGAAGCGCATTTAGCGCCCGCTGTCGACTTAGTCATAACCGACTTAAAACTCTATATATAGCAAAGAAATTTCTTAACCCTAATTCATACCACATAATTGAGATCGCAATTTTACACCAAAAAGCCGCGCCACAAGCCTTTTACACAGAGATGAATTTCTCCAATCCAAAGAATCTTGTTCACCATGATTGTTGGCTAAAAGCCTTGCAAAGAGTCGACGGAGGAAGCCTATCAACAACACAAACCAACCAGAGAGTTCGATATCGATGTTTAGTGAGTTTAAGATCTAGTTTTTCATCACTTTTTAACGCTGCTTTTACATTGCCATGTTTTGTTGAATTATCAATTCTATGAAACGATCTATTTATCTATCTTTATGCTTGAATAAATTTACG
Source organism: Gentiana macrophylla (assembly GCA_026214975.1). Classification (NCBI taxonomy): domain Eukaryota; kingdom Viridiplantae; phylum Streptophyta; class Magnoliopsida; order Gentianales; family Gentianaceae; genus Gentiana; species Gentiana macrophylla. The sequence continues at coordinate 28,279 of JAOBSW010000208.1, read as the reverse complement.
AAAGTCTGCTTATTTGAGTTCTCTTCCGCTTAAGTGATGCATCTAATCATGTTATAAGAGATTAGGCATGTTTAGTTGAGTAAGAGTTTGGAAACAATCTCGTGATCCTCGCTTTTGATTGCATGTTTAGTTTGTTTGAAAAGATAAACGAAACCCTAGAATTTGATTAAAGATATTTGATTGAATTCGTGATAAATCACTACTAAAACTATGTCTTTTTAATCACCGCCTAGTTGGATTGTTGGTTGATAAGTGGAGTCCGTCGCCTTTGCCGTGTTTTCCTTTACTTGTTTGAATCAAATCGTTTGCATAAGTTTAGTTTAAGTTTTAGTTTTTAAACCTTTAGATTTCCTGCAACTTTTCTGCAATTTTCTGTTCTGATCGTAGTTAGACGCTCGTCCGCAATAGCAGACGCTCGTCCATATTGCTGTTTTCTTATTTTTTTTCGCTTGTTTTATTTCTGTTTTAGTTTTAGTTTTAGGGTTCAGTTCTTAGGTTTATTCCTTAGGCTTTAGTTAGTTTCAACCTTAGTTTAGTTAATAATTGTGACATAATCGATAGAATAATTGTTCCTTGATCCGATAAACATTCCACTCACTTAGGACGACCCGTTAACATCCTTTACTACGAACCTTATACTTGGGGTGTTTCGGTTATAAATTGTAAAACTCGTTTTTACCGAACAAGTTTTTGGCGCCGCTGTCGGGAGTCGGTAACGGTTGTCGGATTCTATTTAGGACAATTTTCGAGTCAAAAGGGGTCGTTAGGGGCACACGGTAGTATTTTGACCATAACTTTCGCTCGAGTGTCCGCTTGGAACGCAGGACCCCAATTCGAAAGCTCGCCCGACGCCGACGACGTGGTGAACGGCCGTAGGCCGCTCAGTGCGCTTTCGAGGTCAAAATCCACTGTTTTCCCTCCATTTTGGCCCTAGAAGATTTCAACACGCTTTTTTTTTACCGCCCTAAGGCCTTTTCTGCTTTTAAATTTTTCGTAGGTAGGTTTCTTTTCTTGTTTCTGCTTTCTAGATCCTTTTCTAAATTTGAAAATAAGATATTAATAAAAATAAAAAATATATATATATAATAATAATAATAATAAAATAACCTTTTGAACGAAGCTGCTCAACAACTTGAACGCCCGCCCACCTCAATTCGCCCTCTCGAACGAACGCTCATTCAATCAACGAAGCGCTCGCTTCAACGAACGCCCACTAACACCGGACGCCAGCTCACCTGCTCAATCATCACTTCTTTTCTTTCTTCTTTTCTTCTCTTTTCTCCTCTAAACCATCTAATCTTTTCTAAACTGTTTCTAATCAACCCCAAAGGGTTGATTTCTTCCTTTCCTTTCTTCCGTTTTATGCAAACGCCAAGTAAGAAGCGGACTTCGATCTTTGATCCCGAGCCCGAACGATCTATCCTTAAAGAAAGCTTCTCCCCGATTTGGACAAAATGGCGGATCAAGATCCACCAATTCCAAATCCTCGACCCCAAGCTCAGCTTAAATTTACTCCTTCAACAAATGCAAGCTCAAGAAGAATAAAGAGAATCCAAGAAGTCGGGCATAAATCAACAACTTCAACAATTCCGCCAAAAACCAAATTTTAATCAGCTTGAACCAGACCCCTACACTCCATATCTTAATCAAGATTTTCTCGAGGACATAGACCTATTCGCCCACCTGATATGGGGAGTAAATTTCGACCTTAAAAATGGAGTAGTTGCACTAGTCCAAAATAGCTCTTTCCATGGCATCGCTTTCAGAAGACCCGCACGACTTCTTGTCCACATTCGCATAAATCTGTGAAGCAGTGCCATTATCCTGGTGTTGATTCCGAGATCGTAAAGTTGAAGCTATTTCCTTTGCTTTAAAAGGTGAAGCAAGCGAGATGGTTTAAGTCGTTAGCACATCATTCCTCCATACATGGAATGATGTCAAAAGAGCCTTCGCTTCTAAGTGGGTTTCACCAGCAAGATTATGGAGATGAAACGGGAAATAGCTACGCTTGAGCAGATGGAGGATGAGACTGCTGGCAAGGCTTGGGAGAGATTAAATCTGCTGATGAGGAAGTGCCCCAATCACGGATATGATAGACATGAGTTGTTGGAACTATTTTACAGAGGAGTCTCTCAACCTAATAGAGACTATCTTGACTCCACAAATTTCATGGATCCTTCTCTGTGGGAGGTGATGAGATCGCCTACAGAGTGGTCGAGACCATCGCCAAGAACAATATGTGGTCGACTCCTCTAGAAGACCAATATTGTTAAGAAAGAAGGCACTGCAAGCAATCCCGATACACAAATCGTTGGTTGCTCGATGGAATTGATAAGCAAGCAACCGGCCAATCTTCGATGCAAATTTCTAATTCAAATTATCTTGAAACACAAAGCAGGACCGAGATGACGGAGGAGGTAAACTTAATGGATAATCAAAACCAACCCTTTCAAAACTTCAACCGTAACTAACTATTCAGATTTCAAAGACAAAACTTCAATCAAGCTGTTACCACCTGCCCTTCAAATTCAAATTCTTTCAACTCGAACTATCAAAGGTCGCCTCAGTAACTCCCAAAGGCCTCAAGGTGGCTGGAATCAAACTCGTAACAACAATCATACCACCTCATGTGTCCTCAACACAAATTCGATGAGTCGGGTAGACATGGTGAAGACTCGCCTACTAGTGTTAAAGCAATTGAGAGACAAGTTGGTCAAATGGCGCACTCAAAGCAGCAGCAGACTCTCACGGTAAACTTCCAAGTTATACCGAGAGAAATCCAAAGTCGATGTGAATGTTTGCACCGCCATTACACCTCGCATGGGAGTATGGGCAAGAAGAGGAGTTGAATGAAGTAACGCTGAGAAGTGGTAACAGTCGGACCCGGCAAGATGTCGGAAACGAGTAGCCCCTCCCGACGCCACGAGTTCAGAGGGGGAAATCGAAACCACATGCCAAGAAAGCAACGATGAGGAGCTTAGTGACAATTCTTCTGAGGATGAAAATAATTCGATGACGAGGAAAGAAAGGAAAGTCAAGGCGGCGGTACTCGACTAAGAAAAAGGAAGAAAAGTTTGTGAGATGGAAGGATAAGGAGGATGAGGCGATAAAGAATCAAAGCCACGACGAAATGATAAAGCCCTTCCTTATCCACCAAGAGCAAGGAGAGAGCCTCGCCAAAGACAAGCAGAATGATGGGGTGAGGAGGATACTTAGGACACTAAAGTGAGTATGCCCTTAGCCGAGGTATTGTCCAAATGCCTAAATGTACTAAGTATCTTAAAGAATTCTGTGGGAGCAAGAGAAAGCTTCAGGGGATGGTCAAGAAGTGTTTCGAGAAGATTGCGCAATGGTTTCACAAAAGTCATTTGTTTATAGGTGACTTCTCGCGCACCTTCAATCTCCCCGTGAGATCGAAGGCCATTTGTTCAAAATGTATTATGCGACTCAGGGCCTCTATTAATGTGATGCCATTAAACGATGCAAAAAGCTCGGTTAGATAAAAGGATGCGGGAACGCCCGATTTCTCTTCAGATGGTAGATAAATCTAGCCGGACTGCAGCCGGTTGTGTAGCTAATGTGCTCCTTCAAGTTGAACATTTAGTCTTCCCTACCGACTGGGTTATTCTAGACTATCCACCTGATAAGGAGATGCCTCTAATTCTAGGCCGAACCTTTTTAGACACTTCTAACGCCTCATCGACTTCGCAAAGCGACAGACATTTTAGAATCGGTGACACCTCTCGCTACCTTCACACGAGGGACACATCCTCGAAAGAGCCGTAATTGATGAAATATCGCTTGTCGGGCTATCTATGAGGATCTAAAAAGATGCCTACTTTGAAGAAGCAGAGGAGTTGACAGAGATAGGTGTTTTTGAAGTCATGGACATTGAGGATCCGGCCGATCATGACCACCTTCTAATTCATTTCAAGCCGTAGGCATTGACGAAGTCATCTTCACTCGCCACACCGGGCCTGTTATTGAGTTAGAAGCATGGAGATGCCCAAAGAACAAACGATGATTTCAAAGAATCGAAGTCGTGAAGACTTCATCCCCGGTGAAGAAGAAGCTCACGGGTAGTTGGGACGAGGTAGAGTTTTGGAGAGAAGCTACTCATTGGGAAGTAGATGATCTGGGAAGAGTCGCGTAAGAGCTTAAAGATGAAAAGTTAAGAAAATGATCGATCACAAGAAAAAGGAAGCAAGTGTTGACCGGAGGATTCCGATGGATGATTTGATCCAAGACTTTCCTGGGTTGAGCCTCGGGAAGATGAGGTGTTCTACATCACAACCACTTCAAGCTCATAAGGAGAAAGGTGGCCCGTTAAAGTCTAGCATTGAGCAACCACCTACCGATTTAGAGCTTAAACCGCTTCCAAAACACCTTAAGTATATCTTTCTTAAGGATGGAGATAAATTGCCTTTGATCATTTCTTCAAACTCGACCAAGAGCAAGAAGCACAAATGATAGAAGTGCTTAAGAAAACATCCTCGCTCGTTCGCAAGGCAAGTGGGTGATATCCGAGGATCACCTGCACATATGCATGCATAAAATCCGAACGGAGGAAGGAGCTAAAAAGGTAAGACAACCTCAGCGAAGGCTGAATCCGCATATGCAAGAGGTTGTCAAGAAGGAGGTTATAAAGTGGCTTGACATGGGAATCATCTACGCAATCGCCGATAGCGAGTGGGTCAGCCCTACTCAAGTTGTGCCAAAGAAGGGCGGTATTACGGTTGAAAAGAATGAAAAAGGGGAGGAAGTTGCCCTACGTCTCGTGACTGGCTACAGAGTCTGTATCGACTATCGTAGACTGAATGAAGTCACTGCAAAAGATCACTTCCCTTACCCTTCATTGACCAACTAATTGAAAGACCGAGTGGTCACAAGTATTATTGTTTTCTCGATGGATACTCGTTACTTCCGTATAGCCATCGACCCCAATGACCAAGAGAAGACCACGCTTACGTGTCCATCCGGGTACTTTTGCTTTTCGTGAGAATGCCATTCGGTCTATGCAATGCACCCGCGACTTTTCAACGGTGTATGTTGGCCATTTTTGATGGACTTGTTGAGAAATGCATGGAAGTCTTCATGGACGACTTCTCGCCACGGCGATAGTTTTGATGAAATTTTAGAGAACCTAGATATGGTACTCCAACGCTGCGCTGAGAAGAATCTGTGCTTAACCGAGAAATGCCATTTTCTAGTTGATGAAGGAATAGTTTTGGGACACAAGGTGTCCAATGTCGGGCATTCAAGTTGATAAGGCTAAGGTTGAAGCCATTGAAAAGATGACGTACCCAAAAACAAAGGAAAGAGGTACGAGGTTTTCTAGACATGTTGGCTTCTACCGGCGTTTCATTAGAGACTTTTCTACGATTGCCAAGCCTTTATCAAATCTCTTGAAAGAAGATGTATATTTCTTGTTCGATGCGAAGTGCAAAGAAGTTTTCAATTGTCTCGAAAGACAAGCTTATCGCTGCCCCTATTTTAGTTGCACCTGACCGACCAAGCCTTTCGAGTTGATGTGCGATGCTCTAATTACGCCGTAGCGCAGCTTTTAGGTCAAAGAGTTGATAAAAGGTTCAGCCCCATCTATTATGCGAGTCGCACCTTGAACCCGCTCAATGCAATTATACTACGAATCGAGAAGGAATTCTTAGCCGCCGTCTTTGCCATTGACAAGTTTAGAAGCTATCTTCTAGGGTCTCAAGTGATTGTATGGACAGATCATGCAGCCTTTACGCTACCTTATGGATAAAGCGGATGCCAAACCAAGGTTACTTAGATGGATTTTAATTCTACAAGAGTTTGACCTTGTGATTAAAGATAAGAAAGGTAGTGAGAATATTGTGGTGATCATTTATCTCGCTTAGTAAATGAGGGTGCAGAGAATCACAATGATATAGGCATTGATTTTCCGACCGAGCAATTGATGAAGCTTGAAACGGTTAGGCCGTGGTATGTCGACTACGCCAACTATTTAATGAGTGGTCATTTAGAGAATATGACGATCGAGAGAAGAAAAAGTTCTTTCTCTCGATCTCAAATATCTCGTATGGGAAGATCCTTATTTGTTCGAGTCCAGAAAGACGGGTTGCTTCGACGGTGTGTTCCCGAGCATGATCGGTGGGATATCCTAGAACAATGCCATAAATGGTCCCCACCGAGGTCACTATGGAACACCAAAGACGGTTGCAAAGATTCTTCAAGCCGATTCTACCGGCCGACTCATTTAAGGATGCGTGCCTTTTGTAAAGGTTGTGATAGGTGCCGAGAACCGACGGCGAGTAGTAGGATGGAAATGCCACTTAAGCCCATTCTTGAATGCGAAGTTTTCGACGCTTGGGGCATAGATTTTATGGGACCCTTTCCATCTTCGTATGCGGTAATAAATATATCCTCGCCTGCGGTCGACTATGTTTCCAAGTGGGTTGAAGCAATAGCCACCCAAACTAATGATCATAAAGTCGTGAAGAAATTCTTGCGTAGAATATCTTTACCGTTATTCGGTCATCCAAGAGCACTCATTAGTGATGAGGGTACCCATTTTTGCAATGCGCCGCTTGATAAAATCCTTGAAAATATGGTGTCAAACAAAAAGTTGGTACACCATATCATCCCCAAACCAAAGGGCCAAGTCGAGGTAAGCAACCGAGCCTCGAAAAGAATTTTGGAGAAGACCGTGAACAATAATAGATCTAATTGAGTCTTAAGTCGGATGACGACATTGTGGCCTATCGTCGATCGCATTCAAGACCCCGATGGGCACGCTACCCTTCCAAATGGTCTATGGCAAAGCTTGTCATTTACCTGTCGAACTTGAACACAGAGCTTTCGGGCAATTAAATTCTTAAATTTTGATAGCCAACTCGTGGGGAGAAAAGGTTGTTACAAATTGAACGAGCTCGACGAAATTCGCACTCAGAGCATACGAGAATGCTAAACTCAGCAAGGAGAGAACTAAGATACTCCATGACGCTAAGATCAAGGACCGAGAATTCAAAGTTGGTGAAATGGCTTTACTCTATAATACTAGACTTCATTTGTTTCCTGGTAAGCTAAAGTCTAGATGGTCTGGTCCATTTGAGATTCTCGAGGTTAATCCAAGTGGAGTAATTACTTTGAACGGGTATGGTAATCAAGCTTTTAAAGTGAATGGCCATCGACTTAAGAAATATTTTGGGCAACCAAAGGAAAAGCCTGAGATTCTTTATTTCCAAAGAAGAGATGAGAGTACAGATGTCCTGATTTGTGAAGAGATTCCATCTTATTTCTTTGAGTCAGATGATGATGACGTTCCTATATCCACCCGAGGTACCTTCTTCACGAGACTTCTGATCATACCACTATGTCTATGCCTATCGTGCGCAAGAACAAGAAGAAGAGAGTCAGTGTAGTTTGGAGAGAAAAGTTTAATGATCTTATAGCACACTTGACTTGTTGTTGTGGTGAAAATCATTTCCGCCCCAATCCTCCTGATTCTGATACTGAGGTGGCGGTAGTCAAACCAAAGTGGCCCGATCCGGGTTGATTCTTGAACTTTGTGTCACGCTATTGACATTAAAAGAGCGCTCCTAGGAGGCAACCTAGTTTTCTTTGTTCGTTTCCTTTTCTTAGGTTGTTTTGTTTTATTGTTTTAGAAATAATACTTTAGTTGATTTTGTGTTGATGGTTATTCCTCTTACGTTCATTGTGAGTGTTTTGTGTTATGTGTTGCTCATATACCCCGTGTACCCCGAGATTATATGGTATGTCGAGTGTTGCAGATACTTTTGAGCAGGTTTTCGAGTTACTACTGTCCAGTGTTGTCTATTCGAGTTGCAGCGGTACATCCATGCTCCGGCCTGACCTCTGCCAACTTTCATCCGACAACCACCGTTGAAACCAGCTAAGTTTTCTTTTCTTTTATATTTGCACATTCTGAGGACATAATGTGATTTAAGTGTGGGGGGGTGTTTGGGTATGTTTTTATGCTATATCCTTTGAAATATGAGTGAATGTTAAAAAAAATTTGTGAATCTCGAGCATATAATTGGAACTAGATGCTTGCTAGTTGTAGTTTTCTAACGATGATAGTATGTGACTTAGTGAGATAATTATAGCATGTTTTACTTTTATGGAGATAGTTTCGTTTTTCACTCACGAAAGCCTTTGATTTTGAAGCATGACTTTTGAATTATATCCTTTCATTATTTTTAATGATTTATCTTAGGAAGGTCAGTATAGAGTAACACCGTAGTTAGACCGTGTCTTGAATATCATAAAGTTTGAATGTGATAAGTGAGATGTAACTTATGACTTTGAAAAGTGAATAAATAAAGTGAGTGAGCAATTATTAATAAATACGTTTGTCGGAAGCTGGTTAATGATTTGAGTGCGGTAGGGTATACCTCGTATGTCCTATACCACTATGATGACCAATAGCTCACGATAGTCAGTTTATAGCTACCTTATGATTTGAGTAGGTAGGGGATTATCACGAAATGTCCTACACTACTATGATGGGTAAGAGCTCATTCTGATATGCGTCAATTTTGAAAATTTTGAAAAATGATGAATAAGAATAAAGTAAAGTCTTTGTTATCATGGATCTTATACCCAGTAGAACCGCATGATATGCTGTGGGGATTATCCTACTGAGTGCGTGGGAAGGATTTGAGTGGAGCTATTACTGTCTGTACCTAGGATAGTCATTGGAATTTTTGAGAGGATATTTCTTTGAAAGGCTTGTTGGATTGAGAATGGCTTGTCACACTTACACCGAATCTATCTCTGTGTTGGTATCATTTGCTATAGTTGTTGTATCTTTTGTTACGTGAGTTAGAGATCTATGTGGATTATTTATAAAGTTGAGCTATAGTTTTGATTGTTTTGTCCGAGGACGTACAAAAAGCTAAGTGTGGGGGTGTTGTTAAGGCCATATTTATATGATTATTAAAGGTTTATTTCATTATTATTTTCCCCACATTTGCGTAATTTGCATGAGAATTAAGGGTTTAAGTGTAAATATTGAGTAAAGATGATTTTAAGATGATTGTATGCAAAATTGATGATTTTAAGTGTTAATTTAATGGAATTATTATTAGTTGAGTTTTATTACGTTTATGCATTGTTTATTTATCATGTAGGTGTTGATTTTCGTGCATATAATGAGGATAAATGAAGCTCAAGTCGAATTATAAGAGATAGAGTTGGAATTGGCTTGAAGAAATTGGATAAAGATGAAGAGATCCGATCCTCGCCAGCTTCAAACGGGCGTCATCGATCCTGAACAGCGTCCGTATGAATGAAGGCGTCCATGCAGCCGGCGTCGAATCGTATTTTACATTCGAGAGAGTTCGCAGACGGAGGATGAACGAAGCGCTTACTCAGCGCCCAGGCATTCTCGGGCGGGCGCCCATTGAAGCGCATTTAGCGTCCGTTGCCGACTTAGTCATAACCGACTTAAAACTCTATATATAGCGGCAGCCTCTTAACCCTAATTCATACCACATAATTGAGATCGCAATTTTACACCAAAAAGTCATGCCACAAGCCTTTTACACAGAGATGAATTTCTCCAATCCAAAGAATCTTGTTCACCATGATTGTTGGCTAAAAGCCTTGCAGTGAGTCGACGGAGGAAGCCTATCAACAACACAAACCAACTAGAGAGTTCGATACTGGATGTTTAGTGAGTTTAAGATCTAGTTTTTCATCACTTTTTAACGCTGTTTTACATTTCCATGTTTTGTTGAATTATCAATTCTATGAAACGATCTATTTATCTATCTTTATGCTTGAATAAATTTACGAAAGTCTGTTTATTTGAGTTCTCTTCCGTTTAAGTGATGCATCTAATCATGTTATAAGAGATTAGGCATGTTTAGTTGAGTAAGAGTTTGGAAACAATCTCGTGATCCTGTTTTGATTGCATGTTTAGTTTGTTTGAAAAGATAAACGAAACCCTAGAATTTGATTAAAGATATTTGATTGAATTCGTGATAAATCACTACTAAAAACTATGTCTTTTTAATCACCGTCTAGTTGGATTGTTGGTTGATAAGTGGAGTCCGGTCGCCTTGCTGTGTTTTCCTTTACTTGTTTGAATCAAATCGTTTGCATAAGTTTAGTTTAAGTTTTAGTTTTTAAACCTTTAGATTTCCTGCAACTTTTCTGCAATTTTCTGTTCTGATCGTAGTTAGACGCTACGTCATGCATAATGAGGCACGTCCATATTGCTGTTTTCTTATTTTTTTCTTGCTTGTTTTATTTCTGTTTTAGTTTTAGTTTTAGGGTTCAGTTCTTAGGTTTATTCCTTAGGCTTTAGTTAGTTTCAACCTTAGTTTAGTTAATAATTGTGACATAATCGATAGAATAATTGTTCCTTGATCCGATAAACATTCCACTCCCTTAGGACGACCCGTTAACATCCTTTACTACGAACCTTATACTTGGGGTGTTTCGGTTATAAATTTTAAAACTCGTTTTTACCGAACATCGTACTTCAATAAGTACACTTGACTATTTCTAACAATAGTTATAGAGATTAACAAACAATTATTTGTAGCATTAATTGTCATAAGCCAACAAACATCGGTATGTTTAGGCTTTAGACAATTTTTCTAGATTTTTTACAACCTTTTCGAAAAAGGGTATTTTAGTCCTCTTTGGATAAGATACGTATAACCCACATGATTCATAATCATATGGTTCAACATCATCGAGAATGACGTTTAATTACGCTTCCCTTCCAGAGACTACATCAAGAACAACTACAAATATCAAGGATAACAGCCATACAAATATTTAGTTGAGATCTCATCACATATATCAACTATATAGTGACAACAATCTAGTATGTTAGATTCAATGACCTTCCAACTTTATCGAATAACATTTATTCTTTACAATTGAATGTGTCTACTAAATCCTAACAAATAACTCAAAACATATTCTTCATAAGAACCGAACATAATAACATTTATTTAGTTCCACTTATCGCTTACTTAGATCCGAGAATATGGTAAGTGTTACAACATTTGTTTAACCTTCCATATCTCAGATTTAATCTTTCTAATTTAATCACACTAGTAAGATATCATATATCTAAGAGTTGACTTGAACTTAGATAGATTTATCTCAACTCACTTGCCTAGATTAGAAACTTCAATAAGTTCTTTATTTAAGCACATGCCCTAACTTTCCTTTTAATCCTTTAAGTACTTGTAAAAGTTTCTTATTGTAGTCTTCATAAGACTTAAGAAAGATCACAAGAACCATGTCTTCAATTTCCTTTCATAAAGAAAATCTAAATTCATTAAATAGTTTATTTAGCCTTTTGAATTGCATTCAAAACATTAACTATTCAATTAACCTTTAAGCAATGATAGAATTAAGTCGATACTTAAATCTTTTAATTTTGAAAACAACCTTTCCAAAATTAGACATGGTCATTCTCATTCAACGTTTGAATTATTTGTCATCGTATGACTGAATGATCATCTTGGATCGTATCCAATATCATGAGCTTCCGCTTTCCTTTAATAATTAAAGTCTCGGAGTACTGCATCAATTATGTAGTCTCCTTGTCTCTAACTATTATAACGGGATTAATTGCTCGTGTCATTGCTTATTTTAAAAGGATTAAAATTACTTAACCATACTTGAGAACGTTTCTCAAAAGGTAACAGTCATAATTTGGTTTTACTAATCGAGAAAAAACATAAATATAAAGTTTGCTAAAACTACAACATTAATATGAAAATAAAAGAGTGTTGTTGTTTGTGCACGCAAAATCAAAAATGGTCTTTTGGTTTATGATTTTGCTCCCACTAGTCAACTACTTCCAACTGACTTTCAAGAATTTTTCAAAATTCTTTGGTAATTGAGATCCCATCTAGTTAACTCGATTCCCGGCGGTGGTCGATCAACCAAGATAATTTCGATAGGTAGGTAACTCTTTACCATTCACATCTCTATGTGATTCTCAGTGGTTGACTAGTCAACTCTTTGGCGATACACATCACTATGTGTTAGTCAACCCCTTGTCTCTAAAGTCAGACGGCCCTGATGGTGGCCAATCACCGAAAGACTCTAGTCAAGTCATAACCCAATATTCACGAGATCTCATACGATCATATCTCAATAACGATGATATACCCGAGGTAGGTCAACTCCGGCGGTGGTCGTCGATCGGTTGGATCCGAACACAGGCTCTTCACCGTCGTTATAATATTGGGAGACAATATTTCGACTTGATTTTTGTTGTGGAAGTATTTATGTAAATTAATTCACTTAATTAATTTTTAATTGCGGTCTCATCAAATATATCTATCTCTATAGACATACATCCTACACATTCATCTAGATCGTGCCTAGTCATGCATCTATCGTATCATATAAAATAAATACAAGCACAAAATAAATAAATGCATAAAGTAACCGGTATGATCATGGACTTTTCCTAGAGTGCGGTTTCGAATACAAACTGACGAAACCGCTGGTCACAATCTAAGGGGTAGAATGCAACCGCCAATAGGATCTTTAATGCGCCATTCTCCAATAGGATCTTTATTCTCTTTCTTTGGTCTCCATCTTCTGCTCCATTCTTGTTACATTTAATTCTATCTAATAAAATAAATACACCCGCCGCACACGGAGGGAGTCAACGGAATGGGATAAATGCGAAAAAAATAAACTAGGTCACGTTCTTTATAACGGCCTAGGACAATTTTAAACCAACGTAAAAAATTAAATCATTCACATCTATCCTATCGGTCGAGTCCATGATCAATCGGGTCCATATAATCATATTATATCTACACTATCTAATCCATACAATTAAATCTTATGAAAAAGATAAAATTAAAATTTAACTACTTGCGCCTTAATTAATCAATTAACATTTAATCTATTAAATAATTTTATCCAATCAATTAACTAATTAACATTTAATTAATTAAATGATTTTAATCGAAATAAAATTAACGATTAATTTTAAACGATTTAATTTTAATTAATTAGAACTATTCTAAAATTAAATTAAAATTAAATCTCTCTTTTGTTTCTTTCCTTTTGATTCGTAATCAAAAGGGATGTCGATTAGTTTCTAAACCATGACACGACTAAACAACGAGATATCTATGCACAATAAATATCACGGGACGAAAAAGTCGAGCACATCGAATTAACGAAGAGTGGGTTCACCGAGAATCCATCACTCAACCTCGACTTAACGTATCGTGATTTGAATCTTGCATCTATCGACTAATCACAACTATGAACTACATTGAAACATAAAATACACATAACAAAATGATTTCTTTTCGTGTATCGTTTTACGAATCAAAATATATCATCTTTTAATTACGTGATTTAAACGATAAAATTAACTACGCAAAAAAAAAAAACACGCTTATTGCTTAAGCTTGAAGCTCTCTCTGATACCACTGTTAGGAAATCTACGCGGGAACGCAGCGGAATTCAAAAATTTGATTTCCTTTTCCCCAAGATCGACTTCGTTTAAGCAATAAACGAATAAACTAAAGACGGCGGTTACCTTGGTTGATCTAAAAGATCGACGCTTTGACCGTCTACAGGAGAGTAGTTCGACATGGAGCCGCCCAAGTGTTCGGCCTCTACCGCTAGTCCACACGAGCGAGCCGCCGAATCCCACCATGGATTGCTATCGGAAAACCCCGGTTGCTGGACCGGACTTTTTCCTCCTCACAAACTCACTATAGAAGCCCTCTTTCTTTCACAAAGAACTATGAGTTCTTGCAATTTTTCACAAGAACAATTGCTCTTGGAAGAATGGTGTACAAAAAGAGCTTGGCAAGCCCTCTTATTTATACTAATGAGGCGCCCTCTTATTCCTTGGAGGTGGAGGAGAAAAAGCCTTTAACCAATAAAATAAGGAAAAATATAATTGATTGATTTATCTCATTTATTATAATATTTCATATTAAATAAATCTAGGATTTTGTCAATATCTTATATTGAATAATTCCAAGATATTGTCAATATCTAATATTGACTATCTATATTTTATTACCATAAATCAATTTACACATGTGTATATATCACATATATATTATTACACAAAATAAATCCATTTATATATATACATTACATACATGCGCATGCATGGTGCCAAACACTTTTGCACACACACACACATAAGTATTATCTATATATATATATATATATATATATATATATATATATATATATATATATATATATATATATATATATATATATATATATATTAATATCTAATATTAATATTTGGTAATACTATTAATTAAATTGCACAATCCAAGTGTATCTTATACACATTAAATGTATGCCCTTTGACCAACAAATTGGCTTCCGGAATATTCTTTAATTAATATAATATTATTAACATCTTGTATTTAATTTATTCATAATAAATAAATACCACAATATTAATTTACCACTATAACCTTTATAGTCTCGAGATAAACTTTCCTTATTTGGTTATCTACTATAACCACATTTTAATCCGACTAGATGTTCATATGTGTGTGACCCGATAGGCTTCCGAATATGTTGGCCGTAGACACAAAGTGCAAATTACTTAAAATGCCCTTCATACCTAACGATCACGGGATAGCGTCTAGCAACACACCGTGACCCCCAATCATCGGAAGAGTCAAATGCAATGACTACTACCTTTCATGTGAAACAGTTACCGTGTAACTTACAATCCTATCGCAGTAATAATATCCATACGGTCGTGCATACGAAGTGTCAAACATTAACAACCGTATCTTATAATCTGGATATCAAGCTCTCTCGAAGTAACACGTTTACTCCCACTTTGCAAAGATTCACGAGAGTAAGACATTCCTTATAAGACGACCAATCATGTATACTCCGCATGCTTGATGATCATACCTAATCACTACCGCATGATCGCCCCCGGGCTGTGGGAAACCTCAATAGTGTCAAAGCATGACAATCCACACCGTGATGCCATGAAGACTCGGTCCTAAGGATAATTACACAACCGCCACATAGTGTGACACTTATCCGTAAGTGGGTCGGTCTAACGTGTCGCGATTCACTAATACACGTCCACGTCATGGTCAAGTGTCTCTACACTTCGATAGATTTAGATCTATCCACGCCACTTAAAGACGAAAGACATCTAATACGTGCTAGTCTGCTTTTTATACTATCAATGCCATGTTTAATAGTACATCGACTAGAGACATTTAAGTATCAAACTTATTAAAGTGATTAGAGATCTCATCAACCATAATCGCCTATCATGGTTTCTCTATCACAGTTTAAAACTAAGGACGTTATCATATAACAATTCATAATTGGTTCTTTAAAAGAACAGATATATGACAACATAAAAGCCATTTAATATATGTATAAACATAAAGAAATAGTAGAAATGATCCGACCCGGTCGGATCCGGTCCAACCCGATTGGGTTTAGGACACTATTTCAACAATAATAACAGTGAATTTTTCCGTCATCAGTACCCAAAACAGAATTGTAGCATTTGCGTGGAAAAATAGGACGTTTTTAGGCTCAGATGTGTATTAATTTACATATTCGACGAAGAAAACTTGATTCATCCGGGATACACCGGTTGCAATTCAAAGAGAAAATGAATGCAATTTTCTTATTTATGCCGTCCAGTTGCCTCAACATTCGAGATGGTTCTACCCGTGGATTCGCAGCGATTTTCTTATTAAATCATCTTCATAGCCTAAAAATTCTCTTATCGTAATCATAAATAGGAGTACTAATTAATTGCCAGTGGGGCGGACCCAAAGATAGAGAGAGGGGGTGCATGGACCCCACTCAATATTCCGGGCGAAGTTACTAGTATACCCTCTCTAATAATATTAAAAATATGTATGTATACATTTTCGACACATTTTCAATGTAATTATGTGTATAGTTCAACCTGTTTAAAAGCTTTATTATACACCTTAATGTCACCTGGTTCGAATCTTGGGTGATGCATGTTTCTTTCACCTTTTTTAATCGCCCCCACTGGAAAATTTTCATGGGTCCGCCATTTGCCACCCCATCTTCTACCTTTAAGTGGATTTTTTTAATCACCCCACATTGAAAATTTTCACTGGTCCGCCACTCGCCACCCCATCTTCTACCTTTAAGTGGATTCTTTCGGTGGAGACCAACAACGATCGAGAGGTCGTGGAGGATGGCAAAATGGAGATCTAAAGCACATGTAAGTAAATGGAAGACTGTGCACTTTTTAAGAACATTTTAAGGCTCAGATCATAGTATTTCTCAACTCCAAAGTGAAGAGAATTTGATCCTCGGAGGGCTACAGGCGCTTGCAAAACAAGCAGAAAATGAATGAACTTTTCTTATTCATGCCATCCAGTTTGCCTCAACATACGAGATGATTACGCAAACGGATTCGCAGATGATTTTCTTATTCAATGATCTTGAGCCTAAAAAAATTCTCTTATCGTAAATAGAGTACTAATTAATTGCGAATCAAACAGAGAATGAACAAATCTATAAATCCTATTTACGATGAAATGGATAAAATTACGAGCAGCTTGTAAAACAGAGAACAAAAAGAACCATAAAGCATTCAGTGATTTCTGCTACCTTCTTCACATATCTTTTGCCATAGTCTCTTTTTTTGGAGTCCATAATCTCTAACCTAGCAAATGCATTAATTTAAATTTTGTATCCAGAAAATGCTGGGAAACAAATAAGCTAAAACGCATTCCAGCAGCTCACGGAGAAAGAAATCTACTGGAAAAGGACTCCAATACATAAAAATCGGCTCAACCGAAGGTAAAATACAGGCAAAACTTTGGTAAATAATTTTGCTTGATGAAATCGAGGTTTCCATTCTAACTTACAATATTCTATAGGTATTAGAATACATCGATGAACAACATAAATAAACATGCAGATGAAAACGACCATAAAATTATCAGAAACCATTTTTATAAATAAAATACTGATTGAGCTAAAAGTTACCCCAACAAAAATAATTTATAAAGACTCGAAACCGTGGGCAAACTAACTCTCTAACCGGCGATTATACCGGGTCGATTGCTAGCATAGCTCTGAGTACGCAGGTCGAACCCAAAGGAATATGGTTGTGAATACCAAAGCAAACTTCAAACTTAGTCTAGGAAAATCGATGGTTGAAAAGGTTTATACAACTACAACGACATTAAAGCGATTAGTAACGAAGTTTAACTATTGGAGAGGGACATAGCCCAACCATGATCCATCTAGCTAGTTTCAACCCTAAGGATAGACAAAACCGGGAGTGTGCATTTAAACAAATGAACTCTTGCAAACGATCTCACGGGTGCGTGCTGCTAATTCTGGTGCTAAGATCTGAACAACTCTCCTTTAACACCCTATGCCATGTTAACTACCATTCCCTTTAGAAGATTCACTAACAAGACATGATACGCACTAGAGCCGCTTAAATGTTAAAACGAGTAACCTCACTTTGGGCCCAGGCTTAACAACTAAGCCGGATCTACTCCGCGATCCTAGAACCCCTTATCCCACATCTTCCCTTGAGAACAACTCATATAAGGTTGATGTGTGCGACTATGACCTAGGTAGCTAATCTAGCCCAAATATGTTAAAACAAGTTCTAAGACGTGAAACATGCAAGATACAACAATAAAAGCACTACTCACTCCCAATTTCATCACCCAAAGGTGATTTCACCAAATTTCACATGATTTGACTATGTTAAGGAATTAGCTACTCATTATACTAATTAAAACATGCATAAAACAGTAATAAAAGCCATAGGAGGTAAGGGAGAGAAGAAATATACCATAAATTGAGAGAAATTCGAGTTTAGATCCAAAAAGTACAAAGAGAACTAATTAAAGGTGGTGAATTAGTGTTGAGAGTAGAGATTTGAGCTTGGAAAGAGTAGAATCTAACTATATTTAAGCTAATCTAAGCTAAGAGAAAGTGTTTTAAACTACTACAAAATCGAGCAAAAGGTGGGTAGGGTTAGCTAAAAGTACCCAAAAATCGAGCAAAAAGGTGGGTAGGGTTAGCTAAGAGAGGGGAGTCCTTAAAGAAATGGTCTAAGGGGGTATTTATAGGAGGGAGAAAATCTGCAGGTTTTTCATCTTCAAACGCACGTTTGGTCATTGTAAACCGGCGTTCGCTTGGTCAAACGCGCGTTAAGCTTCATTTCTGGGCAGGCTCTGGCTTGGTCATCAACTGGAACGTGCGTTTAAGGGGGCTTGAAACGCAGCGCATTTAGGGACTTGAACTCTGTCCAAAATCGTGCTTTTGAAACGCCTTGATTTGGGGTTCAAGCGCGTTTGACCCCAATTGTTCCAAAACTTCATCTTTTCTCCCTTTTGATCACTCTTATCGCCTTGATCATACTTCTCACCATGAATCATCACCTTCTGGGTCCTCGAGACACTAATACCCTACAACATCATGAACGACCAAAACAACCAAACAATTCCGGAGGGTAAAAGTGCTCGGAATGGGGTTAATATCAATAAAAATGAGGCTTTACCATGAAAAGATGATAAAAGCCCTTGTGCTCTAAAACATGTGATACCAACCCGTTTTGAGACCTTAATGTGTCAAAATATACCATATATGAATCAAAATGGGGGCTAAAGAGTGCCGAGTCATGCAAAGTTGACTCACATCAACCACCCCACACTTAGCCTTTGCTCGTCCTCGAGTAAATTAGGTGTTTTAAAACAAACCAAGGGATTCAACTTTGTGACGTATGTGCAATACTCACGCTTTTGAGGTACTTGACAAGTAAGACAACGAATATGTACACCGCAATATACTAATATAAAGCAAATGTAGTGTGTGTGTGGTGCAAAGCTAGAACGAGTACCCAAAAAGGTTATTGGGTTTGAATCCTAATCAACATGTCTACACTCAAATCTCATACCGCCTAGCATCTCCACTAATCGAGGCCACAAAGGATAGATACGATCAAGTAGGACTTTAATGTTATAAGGTTAGGCTATGGTATTGGGGTTAACCGGAAAGGATATTTAGGAACTGGAGAAAAAGAAGTATGAGTGAACCTAATCAACAAGTGTACCACTTCACCTCTACCATACAAACCATCTAAACTTCTCTTTGATTACTTTTAAGCACTTGGGAACTATGGGATACTAACATACCCGAACTCATTGCCAAACTCAACTATGTTTCAAGCGTCATGAGGCGAGATCGAATACATTAGCACCTATCTAACTATCCCAACTCCAACATCATAAAGATCACTTTTAAGCTCATCACTTTGATTCCAACCCTTTAATTCTATTTTTTAACTTTGATTTTTTTTATATTTATTTTTACATACTTTTCTTTTCTTCTTGGGCCAAATCCAAACACTAGGCCCGATTGAGCTCCTCCTCTCCTTATAGCTCAAAACCGAGAAACCACCAACCCGAACTTAAAACACCATTTCCCCCACCCCACACTTGCCTTAGTAAGTGTGGCCTAACAAAATACTAGATCCACTCGTAGGGTATAGAATGAAGGAACGTGACCAAAATAAGGGCTAGGGCTAGGTTTCTAACTAAGTAACAAAACGGCTATAAAACGAATGGTGTTCAGACCATTCTAATCAGGCTGAGAGGGACTAAGAGGATCATATGTTGGGATTTGGGCTTATTTGGCTCTGGTCGGGTCAAAGAAGCGCCAGGAACTGTCCTCCAATATCCTACCTAAGCAACATTTCTATTTCGCCTCGAATACTAGAGATATGAGTGAGTGTAGCAACCAAATTGTGTACAGGTGTAGCTTAACGTGTATAATAAGTCTCCATTTCCAATATAAGACTGAATCAAAATGGACACGTTCGAAATCCCGCTAAAACAAGTACCACTCAAATGTGAGCATTACACATACCCACGGTGTTGAAAATCCTTGAAAATTTTTAAAAATTGCCCAAAAAATCAACTCGAAACCGGTCAAAGACTGAGTTTCAACACATATAAGGTATAATGCAGCTCAAAACATCGAAAACGGCTAAGTCCACCACCCCACACTTTGAAATCACCACTGTCCTCAGTGTGTACGAAAAAAGGAGTAAAAGACTTAACTGTTTTAGAACCCGGCAGAAAGGCGCACTAGAAACCTCGTGACATCTTCTTTCAATGTCCATCTCGAGTACCTAAAGCCCTGTAGACAGAAAACAAAGCAAACACATGCACGGGAAAAGTCCACGTGCCAAATGATAGCAATAGGTACGAGTTATAAATGTAAAAGCCATGCCATAAATATCAACCATACTAGTCGGAATCGTGACTTTGGATGTAAAGATAATCAAAAGAAACACAGAGCATCCACGCATAAAATAAGGCCACAGAGGCTTACATAAAAACATCCTCGTCTACGTACAAGAGCCGGAACCAAAAGGAAATTCTCACCCCAACTTCTCTTTTAAGACAAAACTCTCCCCTCTTGCACCCAAAGACCCCTCCAAACACATTATTACTACCAAAAAGGTGGGTTGCCTCCCCCAAGCGCCTTTGTTTTGTGTCATTGGCTCGACGGGATGACTTATACAGTGCCAATTTTTTCAAAGTTATACTACTGGCACAGGCGAGGAAAGGTAGAAGTGCTTTGTTTAACGTCGTTAGCTTCGACTTCAAGTAGCACCACAACCATCAACCAAAATCCGAACTCAAAAAGATCAACAACTCAAGAAGACTAAAAATAGCAAGCATCATGAAAACCGAATTCGCTAGAAACTTACCTCTCATTGCCCACGATGCTAGCTCTTCCCAACTCGGGAATCCTTTTTTCTCAAAATCTCTCATCATCTTCTTCTTGAAATTGCCATTCCATGATAGCTGTCCCCTTTTAAAAATTCTTTGAGCTCCATCTACCGTTGAGTACCCAAAATCGATCGCATAATACTCATCAACACAAGGTGGAAGAGTGTAATAATCCGGGACCGGCACGCTAATAATATCCAACTCTCCCGGTGGCTCTGCCATAAATGGCTTATAAATCTCTTGAGGTTTCACCACACACTCCATAACGACATCTTCACAAACTTCAATTGGGAGTGATGGTGAAATGGGCGATCCCAAATTCTCCTCTAACTCAAAGTCTATCTCATCAATAACTGTGCTCAAATCTATCGTACACCCCTCCAAGTCATCATTTTGTATTTCATCGAGAGACGGTGTAATAGATAAAAGTTTCACCTCCTCCATTTCCAAGTCTTGCAACTCTCTTCATCCCAAAACGAGCTATCCTCATCACCAAAAATTCTTGCTCGATCTCATCATGATGGTAGGTTCCACCACACACTCCACCAAGGTATCATCAATTTTCATCTCAAGGGGTGAAGGTGCAATAGGTAGAACGTGAAACCTACCATAATCAAATATCGCAATTGGAGTGATGGAAATATGGGCGATCCCAACTCACTGTCTGGCTCAGAAACCTCATCATAGCAAACTGAATCATCAACCTCACTCTCAACCTAAACTTCTTCACTGATAACATCATCATCCCGGACCGCCTCTATTGCACATGTCTCTTCCTCTTTCTCATGCTTCCTCTCTTCAATCAATTGCCCCATCATGTCTTCAAGATTTCTTATGTCGGAGTCAAAGCTTCTATCGAACTCTTGCATATCCTTGTTCATTTGAATCAAACTCTCGTTCAATTGAATCACTGCTCCATTTGAATGTCGATGAAGCCTTCTTGTGGCATGGGGGGAAACTGATCATACTGACTTTGATTCATTAGAGGTGAGTAGTAGGCTTTTTGCCATGCCAGACTCTGATCAAGTGGCTGAATCTGGGTGAAGCTATCAACACGTTGAGTATGAACACCATAATCCTGATAAGCAGTAGGGTTCGGACAACCCTCATAATGTTGTGGCTCATAACTTGAATAACCATAATTTTGACTTTGACATGCACTAGGGCACTGATAAGCCCATGAACCTTGGTTACTCTACTGTTGATACTGAGGCTGAGGCACGAACTGTTGTTGATAACATTGTTCAGGTGCCTGAGGTTGGTAGGGGTATTGTTGTTCAGGTGAGTAGTATTGATTGAAAAATTCATCCATTTTAAGCTCAAGATGCAAGATCTCAGAAAACAACAAGAACACAATCACGGTATCTAGTCACCACCACCACCGCAATAGGTGGTGTGACTTTTCAACAAAAAGCCATCATCAAGAAAAAAAAAACAACCTAGGCCTAAGCTTTTGGTTCACTTACAAGATATCACAAAAACATATTCCCCGGCAACGGCGCCATTTTGATTGAGCTAAAATTTACCCCAACAAAAACAATTTATAAAGACTCGAAATCGTAGGCAAACTAACTCTCTAACCGGCAGTGTACCGGGTCGATTGCTAGCATAGCTACAGAGTACGTGCAGTCGAACCCAAAGGAATATGGTTGTGAATACCAAAGCAAACTTCAAACTTAGTCTAGGAAAATCGATGGTTGAAAAGGTTTATACAACTGCAACGACATTAAAGCGATTAGTAACGAAGTTTAACTAATGGAGAGGGACATAGCTGATGAGAGATAAATTTATGATCATTATTACGACATTTTACCCCAATATTGATACCATTTTGAGCATTATTGTATCAAATCAAGTCAAAATTACTAAGTTTTATTTAAATGTATAAGTAGTAGTTATTATATAAATTATCGTGTTTTTATTGTATTTTTATAGATTTTGTACCGGTTTAGTAACCGGAGTGTCGTGTCGGATTTACGTTTGGTATTTTGGTGGTTCATTGCAGGATTATATATTGACCAAGATTCCACGTAACGACATGTTTTGGTCCTAAAAACATATCTTTTGAGGTTAGAAGAAGATGCCACAAGTTTACAAGTTCAACGGAGCAAATTTTCTAAGTACTTAAATCGTTACATATTTTTGACGGAGATTTGACCCAGCTTAGAGGCATTTTCAGGGGATGACTTCTTCATGAAAGTGGTAGATTATTCAACGAGCTTTCCAATGCCGCTGAAATCATGTCATTTGGAGTTCGGGAACTCAAGTTATGGCCAAGTGGCCAATCGATTCGGATTAGTAAAAATCCCGAAATATCTTCGTAATACGAATGGCTCATCAAAACGACATTTTCTGAAGAAGTTTCCTTCATAAAAGTTGTATATCTTCAAGAAATCTTTCCAATGGATTTTGAATCAAGTCAATCGGACTTCTACAACTTAAATGGTGGTCAAGTGGCTAATTGATTCAATTTCGTAAAAATCCCGCAAAACGTTCGGAGTATGAATTTGCTTATCAAGACGGCGTTTTCTGGAGAAGAGTCCTTCATGAAAGTTGAAGAGTTTTCCGAGATCTTAATTTTGACGTTTGAATCATGATTTTTGGAGGTCTACAACTCAAGATATGAATTTTAGAAGTTTAATATATAATTATATATAATTATATACGCAGCACATGCAAGCATATGAAGAGAAATGATTGCAATGATGATAGCCGGCCCGGTCCGCCATTTCCGCCCAGTCCGGCCTTCCCCCTTTTCTATATATACAGAGCAGATCGGATGAAAACATTTGCCCCTTCTTTTCTATTTCCTCCTTTCTTCTTCTTCGTCCCTTTCTTCTTTCTTTCTTTTTGTACACACTTTATATATATATAGATATATCTATATATATATACACACACACAATCCCAAAATATATATATATACATCCGTATATATATATTTCATCTATCTTTTAGTTTGGGTCCGTATATGTATACATATATCGATGTATGTATATATATATGTATATGTTTGAATAAATAATAGTAGTAATGTTGTAATGCTTTCAAGAAAATTATCGAAGGAAAATGCTTTTGGAAAGGTTGCTATTTTCAAGAATACAACTTAGATCTGAAGTAAGCGGGTAATTTTATTGAGTTTTACTTTTTGTTGTTCTATATAATTATATCTATCTATATATATATGTGAGAATTTGATAAGTGTTTGGATCGAAAGGCTAAATTTGGTTGTAATAGAATTTTGTCATCTTGTGAAGGCTATTATGGAAAACTTCAATGTTTAATCCATGACATTTTGATGAATCGATATATATATATCTATGTATAACTAAAAATATATCTAGCCAAGATATGAATCAATTAGTTAATCTTTTGGTAAAATGAATGATCGACTCTGGTAATAATGATTAAAATCAATTATGATGAATCTCTTTCTTCTACGCGCTTAATGAAACGTTAAAATTGAAAGACCGGAGGGTAAAATGGCCGTCTGATTAACGGAATCCTATTTCCTACCGAAGCGATTTGTCTTAGGAAAGATAAATTTTATTGACATTTGTACTCGAGATCGTAATAGTGTTAAATCATCGCTTTAATTGAAACTTAAACCGAAAAGTTGAATCGTCCGGCTTTGACAACCGGAGCCTTTAAAATAAAATTGACCGTTTGATGAACGGAATGACTCTTTTATCTAAAGGTAGATTTGTACTCGGGACTGCTTCGTAAAAACCGTAATGATTGTGGACCTTGGGTGATGCAATGGACATATGACAATTTCATACGCTCGTGTGAGGAGGAGTTGTCTAGCTTAGGAGTACACCGATTCATATATAATTTACACCTTGAATAAAGGAAGATCTGTCTCATTTATTTCTACTAAAAGATATTGATTCAGTAAAGTATTCTTGGCTAGATGCTATAGAAAAGATTTCCAAAAATAACAGAATGTGGGAAACCGGTTCTAGCACCAGAAAAGTAGCTTTTGCAGGAGAATATACATCGAATACGGAAGTTCTAGCACACTTGGAGAATTTGAGTAGGAAATTTGACGGCTTATTAGCCAGTAAAAATGTAAACTCAGAAAATATCTTACCGAATGACTACTCAAATCATGATAATGTGTCATTAGGGATGGAAGAACCAAAAGGATATTCAAGGGAAAAGGTGAGTTTTTTACAGCATAGGAATTTGAACAATGCGTATTCAAACTCGTTTAATGCTATTAGAAGTGATCACCCTACTTTTCATTGGTCTGAAACCCCTAGTAAGCCAGGACAACCACCGTATCCAATCCAATATAAGAATCCAAATCTATTTTATCAAGGAGATACCTCGAATCAGAACCTACAATCATTACCTAAACCATATCCACAACATACCACTCAAAGCATACCAAGAACTTTCGGAGTTCAACTCAACTTTGAAGGAGTTGATAAATGGGAGAAATTAATCGAAAATCTGATGGGTATGATGTCAACTCAAGCTCAAAATATGGAAACCATGATGACTTATATAGATACAAATCACTAAGGATATGAGTCGTTGAAAACATCTATGAGTAGACATGATACGAGAATAAGAATTGTAGAAGCTTCATTGAGGAATCTGGAATATCACTTGAGTAGAGAAGTAGAACGTAAAAACAGTAAACCCTTAGAAGGATTGCCAAGTAATATCGAAAGAAATCTAAGTGGGGTAAATGCTGTTATTACCAGAAGTGGAAGGATCTGTGGAAGTAATGGATTAGAAAAATTCGGGAATAATGTAGTAGATGATGATTTAGATGGTAAATATAAGAAGAATATGGAATCTAAAGGGCCATTTCAAAACGAACCTTATCCGGCTCACCCCAAATTCATCTCGATTCAATCTAATAAGGCATCACCATATCCACTGCATATTTTGAAGAAAAAGGTACTGAATGATGACACACTATGTCTTCAAAAGGCACAATCATTCAAGGAAGCTTTACCATCTTCATCTAACGACAAGGGTAAGGGAGGTATTCATTCTAACCCTCGATCTTGAATTACTCCCCGTTCCCGAGAAATGAAATGAAAAAGATGAAGTTGAATAATAAGTATGCATGTTTTCTTGACACTTTTCGGCACTTAACTATTAATACCCCTTTCATCGATGTTTGTAAGGGAGAGCTTAGTTGGGAGTGAATGATGAGCGCGTTATCTTCAACATTTACATTTCATTGAAATATCCATGCATTACACTAGAATCTTGTTCTTGTGTGTACACTTTGTGTTTTTTTTGTTTTGGATTGTACTAACACGCAGGTAATTGAAGAAGATGACTTCAGTAATAATATGAAGGCTCGCAAACCGAAAGCTCGAAAATCAAAGGAACAGTTCAAGAATCGTTTGGATTGGTGGAAATTGTCTAACATATGTTGGAAAGCAATATTGATAAAAAAGACGGATGCGGTCGTGAGGATGACCCACCACCAGTGCCTTAAAAGCGGAAACACGGTAAAGTCGGCTATAGACTATAAATGTAGTCAATGACGGGTACTATCCTTCCTTTTACTCCTAAGCATTTATTTTTAGTGGATTATGTGCTTAATTGTTACGTGCTTTTGTGAGTAATTGTTAGAAGTATCCCGTTTTGTTTAGTATATTATATTAGTTAATCATTATCATTTTGGTCGAGCAAACGACGTTAACCAAAAGCGCTACCGAGGCGACCAAGCAAAAATGTTAAATATAATAATTACTCATACTTTGGATGATACTTTGGTAATACTTGGATTGATTTTCATTTTGTTTCACCAAGTCTCGGGATGAATGTTTGAATGTCATTATAACGGGAATGATTAGGTGGTTATCCGAAAATCTCGATGAAAAAAGAGAAAATTCAAATGCATCATTTCTTGGACTTAGATTGTTAGAACGATTTGAAATAACCCTTGAGGATCCGGGTATAAAGACTCGAGTTAATACTTTGTCGCATATTCATATCATGATCTAAATGCTTTTAAATTTCAAATAACGTGTGACATGTATTAGTTCACATACTATGGAAGTGAGAGGTCATAACTTTAACCCACCCACCCACCTTTCTTTCATATAATCCGAGTATTTGTTTTGACTTGTTTTAGTGCACCATTGCTTTCCCAACAACTTATTTACACTCACTTTACATTGAGGACAATGTAAGTTCGTAAGTGGGAGTGGAGTCGTTGGTCTAAGCAATGGAATTAATGCTTATTTTGTATCAATAAATCCTTAGTTTTCGATCTTTTTCTTAACATTATTTAGTTGATTAAAATAAATTGTATAAGGTATATATTTCATGGATTTGAAGATATAATGATCAATTTGGATGTGTATAACCAATGTGAACCGTAAGTGCATTGTAATTCCAAATATATTTGTGTAACATGAATTCCTTCACGTAAGCCTTTGATATTGAAGCGGAAAATTTTAAACTGTACCCATTCAGTATCCTAGTGGTTATTCTAGATAATAACAGTAACTTAGTACCTAACTTTTGAACGTGTACTGTGAATATTTGAAGGTTTGAATGTGATAGAAAGGATATAAGTTAAGTTTATGAAAAAAAAAAAAAAAAAAAAGATGAACTATCTATATGTCGGTTGTAGCTACCAATGATTTGAGTGCGGTGAGGCGTTATCACGAACGCGTCTATATCACTATGAGTTTAAAAGCTCCATTTACTGATGATAGTAGTCCGATAGGGTGTTATCAAAGCGTCCTATTCTTGGGAATGAAGGCATATGCTACACATGTGAAATTAAGTTCAAAAAAAAAAAAAAAAAAAAAAAAAAAAAAAAAAAAAAAAAAAAAAAAAAAAAGTTTAAGAATGGTTGAAAACTTAGTTATCTTCTGACTATCCCCAGTATAAACTGAATGATATGCTTTAGGGATTATCCTAATAAGTACACAGGAGGACTTTGTGTGGAATTGTTCCTGCTTATACCTAGGAAAGTCATTAGAATTTGTCTGAATGGATATTTGTGCGAGGATAGTGGAAATGGAAAAGGCTTCATCACACACACACTCTGTTATACATTTATATTGAGGTTAAAGCACAGTTTATAATTCTAAAGGTTGTATTATCTCGGTTGTTCTATACCTTCTATCTTCATGAATTTATCTCTTATTCATTTTGTTTTATCGCTTGTTTTGATCGAGGACGACCAAAAGCTAAGTAGGGGGTTGTGATGAGAGATAAATTTATGATCATTATTACGACATTTTACCCCAATATTGATACCATTTTGAGCATTATTGTATCAAATCAAGTCAAAATTACTAAGTTTTATTTAAATGTATAAGTAGTAGTTATTATATAAATTATCGTGTTTTTATTGTATTTTTATAGATTTTGTACCGGTTTAGTAACCGGAGTGTAAATGTCAGATTCGTTTGGTATTTTGGTGGTTCATTGCAGGATTATATATTGACCAAGATTCCACGTAACGACATGTTTTGGTCCTAAAAACATATCTTTTGAGGTTAGAAGAAGAT